>CM023485.1:106044499-106196395 GCA_013339685.2 Hyalomma asiaticum | reverse complement strand
TCCTTTTGTGTTATGCCAAAAAAAGAAATAGCCCATTACAGGCTACTTCAGCGCAAAATTAATCATTATGGCGCGTGGAACGTGTCCAAGCCAGACGCGCCTCGGACGCATCGGAGCCGTTAGTAGACGACTCTAGTCCGAATCCACAACATCCCAGCATTTCCATGCATACAACGGCGCTCGAGTTCCAGTTTTCCCTCTCTAGAGGTAATGGTAAGAAACTCTATGGTGAGAGCTACTGGAAGTGGCAAGCTGAAAACAGCCGTGGTTCCATATATACAGAAAGCTTCGCGTAGGCTGAAAAAGATGGGAACTAGTAGTTATGTTCAGGCTGTGTTTGCCGTTATAAATAACCTAAACACGCGTAAAGCCACACCCTTTCAAGAAAAAAAGGAGGCGCGTGATATAAATGACACAGACGCCTCCACCCACCATCTGTCTTCAGACATTAGGCCTGCATTCATAAACCTACATTGTCCTTATCGCTTGTTCACCTTATCTTCCGTCGCCCTTACTTGCTTCATTAACAAATTAGTCCAGTATCTGCAAACAAGCCTCGTGATAATATTTCACACTGATTATCATTTTAGGGCCTTTGACGCGCCTTAATGGCACAGGGTGATAAGGTAAAGAAGTGATAAGGACAAGGTAAGTTTGTGAATGTGGGCCGTAGAGTAGGACTGATCTACCGTATTCGGCTGTCATGCGGGAAGTGTTGCGTAGGCCAAACCGACAGATGCTTCAGTGTGCGCCTAAATTAGTGCTGTTAAGAAAAACACAAAGAGCATCTGGTGAAATATTCTTGGATTGCATTGCAAAACGTGCACATGTCGCCCCCTTCTAGGAGAAGCAGTCATTATATCGCGATATGGGCACAAGGCTGTGAGATTAATTGCAACTGAGAAAATCATTTCGGCTGATGACCGTTGCGTCAGCAAACTGTTGTTCTCGTTGTCCGCGATGGAGCTGAAATACTTCCGCATCCCGTACGAGCCGTCCGCATGTGCACAGCGTATACCGTTTTGAGTTTCTTGGAAATGAGGTGGTGTCATTTTTATGTTTCTTCATGATATTGCGCACGTTTATGGTCACGGTATTATGGTCACGGGCCTTGTGTGTGTGCTTGTGTGTGTGACCCCGTGACGTCGAGCTTCGTGAGGCAGCACCTAGTGGATAATGTACCACGGCGAGTAGCGGATACAGCTTTAAGAGAAGAGCGAAATCGTCGTGCGTGGTGCTTTAGAGAGAGCGGGCAGCGGAGATGAGCATAACATTTAAAAAGTTCAAGACGCAATCCTGAAGTGGGCTGAGAGGGTGGAGAAGGCCTATTTCAAGTAGGTCCCACCCCCACCCTCTAACCCATTGCCTTTTCCACTTAAGAGGCACAAATAAACATTTATTCGTTTATTCTAGCGTGCACATGATACTTATATACGGCAGAAGATATCCTGCACTCCATTGCGTCTCCGCAACTGTAACTTTTATTGCAATATCCTTTCGTACATCAGCTCTTCATATGGAGCACTTCTCCCTTTCCACGTGCCCCTGGTTCATTGGCCGTCGATAGTGGTTACCCGAAGCGCAATGTCGCCGGCAGAAGCTCTGCCGGAAATTACGTGCTTACTTCGCACTCGTGCTAAGAGCAAGGCCCAAGTCTCGAGCACATGCAAGGCATTCTCCGACTCAACGTGGGAAGCGTCCACTCCATCACGCGCCATGCGATACGCCTAGCGCACTGCGGTCGGCAGGTTCACCACTAAGGACCTCTACGGCAGCAGAGAACGCAGGGATGTCGGAGACACCACGGGTCGGCAATATACGAAGCTACGAACAGTGGGTTGTCGTAGTCGAGCGAGCGCTGTGCAAGGAATGCGAAGAGTGAGCTTTGATGCGCCACCCTTGATGGATCGGCGATGGTGACTATCGAGCGCTATTTAATAGCAGGGAGAACCACACTCGTGGTTACCGCATTCTACGTAAACAAGAAACTTTTGCAGCGATCGTTCATGTGCCTCTAACTTGGCGCTCGTATCAACTGCGATTTTCTATTGTCGCTATTATCAGTGAAGGACACTTTTCGAGATGGCCATTTCCTTATGAAACTGCGGACTGATTTGTACAACTACTTCACTTTGGCATACCATAGTTGTCGGTTCTCTTACATGCACTGTTAGTTTAATTACTTTCATATGCAGTATTAAGGTCTGCTACGGAGGAAGGCACAATAAAGAGACCGGTTGGTTTCGCGGTCTCTTGTCACCTGGTGGTGCGGCATGTATAGCATTGTCGAAAGACATGCGTGCTCATCTTATTTTTTCTTGTTTATCCCTGTCCCATCGGTCGGTGGACATGCTCACCAATCGAAACCGCCCATATGACCACTGTATGCTTCGACAGAACGTTTCCCTCTGAGGTTAGGCTGTTATCGTCATGGTCGATTTGCTTGGTCCCTCATGCCGGTGTATAGTCATGGTTAGGGTACCTTGAACACACACTAAAGGCCACAACGATATTTCTCATAGCAGTAAATTATTCAGTGGCAATACCGAAATCACCTATTTCACAGCAAAAAGGCGCTTATTTTTCGCAGAACACTGCAAAAGCGCATATTTCCCTCTTCTGTTCTTTTTCAAGAGAGCTAACATTAGCAGCACCACGTAGTCTGTGTTCTGGATAAACGACTACTAAGAAAATTTCAAGCTCTTGGTTCATGTTTGTCACAGGAGCACCGTAATATTTCGTGAGCCGGTGCATTACCTCTGTTGTCATCATCATGACCATCATCTATTTTAGGGTGCCTGGGTGTATGTGCGAGGGGGGGGGGGGGGGTTGGAGTAAATATTCAGAATTCACGAAAATAGACTAACCTGATTGGAAAAACACATGACGTCGTTAATTATTTAATTAATATGCATTATGCAGCATACACACCGAGCGGCCGATGGAAGCACTATAGGGTAAGGCAATGGATAACGCAATGACTACTGTGGTTGTGAAAGTGAGAAACCACGAAATCTTGTGAGGCGACGCTCGAGGACGGCTGGTTCGCGTATGTGGTTAATCCCATTCCGCAATAGCGTAGGGAGAAAAGAATTATTGAAAGCGTTAGTAGAGTTGTGAAGACGCATAACGCTCAATGAATTGAAAAGGCGGCGAGAATAGGATATCGATGGTAGAGGGAGTGTGCCATCTAAGTGCGTAAGCGTGCAAAAAATTTTGTGATATAGGCAGAGCATATCCATTTGGTGACTGTATCCTAGCCACTGAGCGGAGGCAAAAGGTTGATTTATTTTGCCGATACTGTGATTATAGGTATTGTCACTGTATTATACGTATTATAGATATAAACGGAATACATAAATGGTGCTCCTCGGTTTCGGGTTGCTTCAATGGCGTTAATCAGGTAGATTTGATGGGGGTTCCAGATTGACGCAGTGTATCCGAGCTTTGTGCGTGTTCCCTCGGACAGTTGTCTCACAAGTGGACGGGACGACGACAGTGGCGTAGCGTACGAGGAACTCGCGAAAAAACACTCGACGACCAAGCGTCTGACGGCCGTGGAGATAACGTTCTCCAATCTGAGCGAACTAAAAAGGCGCCGTCGGGCTCCTAATTTTCCGTGGAGAAGTTCATGCTTTTTTACTGAGAGTGTAATGGGGAAGGGGGAAGGGGAGGAGAGATAGAGAGAGAGAGAGAATGAAAGACCGGAAACCCACGCAATCACTGTGTTCGTCGCTGAAGTGACGACCGAGGAAAACAAAGTTTCGCCCACATCATAGCACTCGTCCCAGCCTGCCTATCTAACACGTCCATCAGGCCGCATACGCTCGTAGTTTCGCACCGTTGATCGCTGCTTCTGGACCGAAACACTCGAGTTCGCAATGTGACGTTCCCTGTCACAACCAAACAACTGTCAGTTCCAGCTCGAAGAAACCTCGTGCTACGAGCGCCTCCCGATGCTCAGGACAAGCCGTCGAGGCTGTTATACCTGTCGACAGGGGAGTGCAGCTTAAACAATAGAGCGAAAAGTTCCATAAAACGTCTCAAAACACGAAGGCACAAGGATATATCTAAGTGAATGACACTCGCCGAACGTGACTCGCCTTGTCATTGAACGCAGCTGTGTAGAATTCAGGACCGTTGTCCGCAGCCGGAGAACGGGCCAGAGGGATAGGGCGTGCTGACACCAGCGACTATAGAACCTCACAGGTACGCAGGTATCGCTTGGGCCCTCAGGGACTTGTCATTACAAGATTTACTGTATCCTTTTTTTTTTTTGGGTTCTCTCTTTTCGCCCCGTGAGGAGTAATAGAATGTTTAAAGGCGATTGTGGGTCAGAGGGTAAAGAAAACGTAAAGCGCGAGGAAAAATATAAAAGGTAATAAATTCACGCGGTTGCTGAGGAAGGCTAAAACGCATTTCTAGTGAGTGTCTAACAAGATTCGCGAGAAAAAGAAATATTTTGAAGATCCCACGCATTATAGCAATCGGTGTCATGCGAAGTAGACAGCGAAGAAATTGCCTGTGACGAATTGTTCGGAATTCAGCCAAGTATGACGAGTGCGCTCAAAGTATTTGTGCAAAGTGCACGTGTACCCACTCACGAGTATGCTTATCGAGCTTTAACCAGACACGTAAATAGCGCCGTGCGGCTGAATCGTACCTCATAGTACTACGTGACTGTGCCACTCACGTCAGCGCAAAGCGCAGGCGTACGTTTTGCCGAAGGAAAATGCACTATACGGTGCGTTGATACGCTATCGTAGGCGTCGTTCGGTCAAGTATTCCTACGGTATCGAGCAATGTTGAACAAAAGCATACCGACTGGTAGCAGAACATATGTAATGCTGTGATAGTTCATACATTACAAGCGTAATTCAGGTTACACAAGCACTATCATTAGAAATGAAGGTGCGGCCGGCCGTCCGGTGTGTGGTCGATCCTGGACGCTGTCGTTTGAGGTGCAGAAACACAGGAGTGATTGCAGTGTCGTTAATCATGACGTATATAACAAGTGCATCGTGTCAGTGATGTTAAAATGAGTCAATCACGTTCGTTATATACGTTTATACTCTACCTCCCAAATATTTCGGTATACCAGATGAACGAGGCGACCAGGAGAGCACCGACAGTTAGGCTGATAGATAGATAGATAGATAGATAGATAGATAGATAGATAGATAGATAGATAGATAGATAGATAGATAGATAGATAGATAGATAGATAGATAGATAGATAGATAGATAGATAGATAGATAGATAGATAGATAGATCAAAGTGACTTAAGTTCGCCAAGAAATGCTCCACATTCACTAGGGGATGCTACGTTAGTAGTGTAGGCAATAATCGTTGTAATTCAGTAAGTCTACATCTCTTCCCGTCCACTGATGGACTTTGCTTGGATTTCTGGAAATATTACACGTAGTTTGTAGCTTCAAGCAGCGTTACTTGGGGGTCGCCTTATTTTTTTTACCAACTGTGGCGTTTGTTATCTCATTTTCTTTATTACCTGCTTGAGACAGGGAGGAGGATGCTTAGAATGAAGTTCCTGCAGAGCTACTCAATTGTGTATTATCCTTATGCGCCGCAGTTTATGTCACCCCGTCGTCTACGATACGTTGATCGTACATATGTATTAGTCCCTGATTTCTTCAGGACAAATACTTCAAAATTTTCCTTCTAACGCCGAACAGTGTCCGAGTAGAACTCACGACCGGCGTTGTCTTAAGTTTCCAAATGAATCGTGTTGCCAATAGCTTCTCTCTTATATTTCTATATTTTGTGTATTTCTATTTGCTGCACTCTTCTTTATATATTTACGTTAGCATATATATTGGCATTGCTCGCGCTGTTCCTCTTGTTTCTTTACTTTTTACTTAATTGCCTGCGTGTTCCCTACGAGCGCCTTTTCTCCAAGGAGCGATTGGTGGTCCGCAAAGGTGCATCGAGACGAAGGACCAAATCCGGATTTGCTGGACCGGACGGCGCGTCATCTGACCGTACATCACCGATTCTCTTCTTCCGAGCCTGGTCCGTGACCCGCGGGTATGTCAGTCTGTTTTTCATGTTTGGATTCTGGTGGGGGACAGCTGCTGCTTTAGCTTGTCGACACGAATTGTCTGGCAACCAGTATACTTATCCCCCCACCCCCACCCCACCTCCTCCGCACGACACTCGCTGGCTTGCCAGTGGAGGAGAAACTCACAAACTATTGTTTTGGTAACTAGCGGGGAGGCTGCGCTAGATAGTATAGGCAGCTTCTCCAGCTCTGCCGTCTGCTAGTGCTTCGTTCGTCGTGTGTATGCACCTGCAGCTGCGGAGTAGCTGTCTGCGTCGGCGAAAACTTCGGATACTGTCCTTCGTCTGGATGCCCCTTAACCTACCGTGGTAAATGAGTGGCAAGGTGTTGAACTGCGAGGCTCGTGGTCGTAGGATCGAATCACACACCTCGTCCTGCTAAGGATAAAGCTAGACCTGATAAGGTCTAGTTTTATTCTTATTTAGACAACACGGGAAAGGCCCGGAATTTAAGAGTGAGTTACCCGAGGGTATCCATTAGCAGTTTCTGGGCCTTAGCATAGAATTCTGCACGGATTGAGTCTGTTGGGGTTATGACCTGCGTGCAAAAAAAGAAAGACGAAGAAAGTGGCTTATGACTCCCATTCGAAGCTAGTGAAACAAGGTATTGCGTTACTGTGCCTGGAATCCGCCCTCAGAAAGTCATGTATGAAGCGTCTATGTTATCATTGATAACCAAGTGGCCAGGCTGGCTACAGCTGGTTCCCCTGGTTCGCCTCTGACTGTAGTCCCCGAAATCCCCTTGCAAATTTAAGAAAAAGGCTCGTAGTGCTGTAACAGCGGTTCGTCGCAAAGAGGTTAGATCGGTGGCCGTGCCCTATGTGCACAAGTTGGCCCATAACGTTCCGAACAGGCATAACGTTTCGCTCGTATTCTCAGCACATAGGAAGTTTGGAGGGCTTTTCTCTCGAATGGAAAAATCCACACATCTCCACGAAGTGAATCATGACGAGTGGGTGAAGCACTGGAGATCGTTCGGTGTTGCCGTAAACCACCCGTGACATTGCCCCCTCGCGCATGTAAATGAGTCGCAACGCGTGTTTATATTTACACACGCGTTTTCATTCATGTTCCTAAACTTTATGAGACTTCTGAGCGCCTACGTCGTAGATCGTACCGAGTTCCGGATTACCTTTGGTTAACGCGCACGCTGCGAATATTTATCGTTCAACTACGCGCAAGAGGAATCTCCCACTGGCAATAAACTTGTCAAGATCCCCCGAGGTAGTGTTTTGGGCCCCTCGTTATTTTGAATTTACATTAGTGGCCTACCATCTCATATCTGATCTAATATACGACCTTTCGCAGACGATTGTGTAATTTATCCTAAGATAAATTTTTTATTCAGATCAACTCGCTCTTCGATGAGACCTAGATCTCATAACCAATTGGTTCTCATAACCAAATGGCACTTAATACCCATAAGTGGAAGCTAATGACCTTTACCCGCGATAAATACTTTTCACTCTTTAACTAATCGTATTAACTGTCATGCAACGCGCATTGCATCTAACAAATATCCTGGCGTGAGTCTTTCGCTCAAACTATCGTGTTGCATAAATAAAATAAAATTTCAGCACAGGCACCTAACCTTCGTTTGTCCTCAGCTTGAATTCGGGTCGTCGATTTGGTCGTCTCACCAGACCTTCGTAATCAACGCTCTTGTACGTGCTGATATCCGCGCCACGCGCTTTATTGCTAAGATTACAGCCTACATGAGTATCACTAACATTAATTCTTCACTTTCATTTGCCTTCCTTAGGCTCCCCCTGGAAATCGCTTTCATCTGCTTATTCCCCAACATACCATCTGGTAAGCACGATACCACCATCCCTCTCTCCCATTCTACACGAATGTCTTGCCATTTGCACAATAACCATTTATTCAACGTAATTTCGGACGCACTAAGGCATTCAACTCGTCAGCCTTACCAGTATATCACTTGAAGTATGGAATGCTCTTCCCAAACATGTTGTCAATATCCATGACTATATATTGTTTTGTCATGAAGAAACCACGATGTTTTTCATGACTAGTTGCTTCTACCATCGAATAAATCATATGCACGCTTTTCGCTAACTGTTGCGTAATTTGTTATAGTGATGTAATGTGCCCTTACAAATGAGTAACTCGGTACTCTCTTTATTAGTAATTGTATGCCACGTTCGCTTACGCTGATAGTTATATAACATTCTTTGTAGTCTTTATGTACCGTAACATGTATAATCGCTTTTTAATACTTCCATTCATGTGAGCCCATTTTATCTATAATCCCCCTCCTCCTCAGACATTACTCCTCCGGGAGCCTGGGAGACTCCGCGTATAAATAAATGAGTAAATAGACTAAACCTTTTTTTTTAACCAGTTACGCGCTAACGTTCTAGGTCAAGCAGTATTTCTTAACTTTTCGCAAATCACGTGTTTGGAACAGTTTTATCCGCGACACCACATCCATAAATATAATTTCAGAGAACAACTAGCACATATACTTTCATCTGCTTTGAATGTTAAGTGGATTATGGCTGAGCAACCGAGAAAGGTTTGGAGTTCTGAAGACAAGCTTGTATTGCGTAGCCTGTGTGGGCGTGGTAGCAAACGGCCAATTCACTTAAAAACTAGTTGCTACAAGAAAACTGGGACTACCCGTGCCTTTTACGAAATGGCAGTAGGAACTAATGCATTGCAATAAAAACAACGCCTGGTCCCCTCTATGAAATGGCGGATTAAACCAAGGTATCAAAGTTAAAAAATAAATCGCGCAGCTTGCACTACTGGCGCAAGGCTATCGAGGCAGCGAGGCTGATGGACACTTGACTGGTCCGGATCATCAGCATCATCGTCGCCTCCTTCTTGTTGTGGTCACATGTCGTTGTTACGTCATGTTACGTGATGTAGTATGATGTCGAGGCCACACAAGTTTATGCTGTTAGATGTGGCGCCGCTTGGTTAGTATAGGCAAGGTTATTTGAAGGTCGTATGCGTGATACGGACGAAAGACCAAGAAGCTTAAACAGTTTCGCTGTTATAAGTGTATCGGCAATGCGCTTTGAACCCGCTCCGAAGGCAATTCTCTTAGTCACTGCACTACAATCCCACGCTTGCGTGGTATGGAGATATGTTAACCATTCGCTGATTGTACACTTTGACGACCACAACGAAGAACGAAACAACGAAGAAGAAAGAAAACGAAGAACGAAAGACACGAAGAAAGAACGAAAGAAAGAACAAAGAAGAAGAAGAAGAACAAGAAGAACGAGAAGAAAAGAAACGAAAGAACGAAGAACAAGAAGACGAAACGAAGAAAAGAAGGAAGAAAGAAGAAAGAACAAGAAAGAAAGAAAGAAAGAAAGAAAGAAAGAAAGAAAGAAAGAAAGAAAGAAAGAAAGAAAGAAAGAAAGAAAGAAAGAAAGAAAGAAAGAAAGAAAGAAAGAAAGAAAGTAGTAACTCAGGCATGCGTGCGCCATTCTTCGCTTTCCCTCAGCATCTCGAAAGGGAAGAAGGGCTGAAAATTTACTCGTTAAGAATGAATAAGGAACAGACACCGCCGGATCGTCACTGGCGAAGTCTGAAGGTTAAATAAAAAAACAGCACACACAGGCTTAATGTTGACAGTGTGGGAAGAAACTACAATAATAAATTGACAAATGTAAATATTTAGCCTGTACTAAATGCAGCAAACATTGAGTATTCCAAGCGGCGGTTGCTCAGCACTAAATATGGGAAAGGTAGAGCGACCGGCCCTTATGACTACAACGAAACATCAATACAAGTGTACAAAAATGAATGCCCAGCGTCGTCGGTATCTTCAACGTTGTCTCTTCATAACTTACCGGAAAGGGTATATTCCGGCCTCGTGAGCTCAGTTATAAATTATTGATTGTACGCCCCTCTCACCTCCCCCCCCCCCCTTCCAACAACTTTCCTCTCCCTCCAAGTGTGCTTGAAACTGAACATCTTGCAAAAAGCGAGCAACAGGCTAGTACAGTAAAACGCTCTCTCTAAATTCTTGTAGTCAGTGCTTAGAGAACAGTCCGAGCGCACTTCTTTAGATTTTCCTGGTTCGAAGTGCTTTACGAATGCGATCATTTCGAGGAACTTCTAAGAGTGTGAACAGGAGACGCACTGCGTGAATAAGTCTCGAACAGCTAGGAAGCGTTTTATAGAGTGGAACCACTGAATGCGAAGAAGTTCTCTCGCGACGCGTAATCCCCTCTCAGGAAGAACGATGTTGCAAAACATTCAAACCAGAGTTTCCCTAAGCAAAGAATTTGCCCTTTCAGCAGCCGACTGGCCGTATTTTGCCTGGAAAGCCACCTCTAGCAAATAGGAATCCTGATCGCATTAGCCTCCCTTTTCAAGAAAAGGAAAGCGGATTAGATTTACTCCACACATGTCTCACTTACTTTACCTTTTTCGCCAGACCTTGAAAATATAGGCCTTCTTCCTAACTACACAATACTGCATACACTGCAATGTGTGCTTATCTGAAGTAACTTTTTTTTATCGAGGCGGTCAGAGGCGAACGGCGAATCACTTAGACTGGAAGACACATTACAGCTCTCACGAGGTTTAACACGACGAACTCCTCTATACATTTCAAATGCTCCATTCTGCGGGATATTTCATGCTTGAAGACGCGCACAGTTCAGCGATTTCAAGAAATGGTATTAACAAAGATTTTGCTGCGGCAATACAAGGATGTCTGTCAAAGTAAAGTGGCTCCTCCACGGTGGTCCAGTGGCTATGGTACTCGGCTGCTGATCCGAGGGTCGCGGGATCGAATTCCGGCCGCGGCGGCTGCATTTCGATGGAGGCGAAATGTTGAGGCCCGTGTGCTGTGCGATGTCAGTGCACGTTAAAGAACCCCAGGTGGTCGAAATTTCCGGAGCCCTCCACTACGGCGTCTCTCATAATCAAAGCTGGTTTTGGGACGTTAAACCCACAAAACAACAACAACAAAGTGTAGTGATTACCACTGAAGCAATATCACACAACAGTAGAGACCGGCACCTCCGGAGCGAATCGACTGAGTCTCTCTTTTCAAAAAGCGAGTGAGTCACGATTGCGTAAACGTGAGCAGCGATCCATTTAGGGAAAAGAGAGGCGACCTACCAAGCGGTATTGCATCACCTGCATGGGAAGGATGTTACGCACCGGACACAGCGTATGGCCTCGGCGATGTGCCACACTGGCTCGCGCCGATGTAGGAGGCCATGCACAGCGCTTCTATTGTAGGAGAACCGATTGTTTCGAATCGTGGAGAAGCTCAGTGGCTCCACACTTTGGGCCCTGGTAACGAATGATAACCGCTCGGGACCGAGCCGTATGTTTGAAGCGCATTGAACGACAGAACCGACTCACTTGCGGAGTCAAATGAGTCACTGAGTCGCTCGCTACTGACCGCTTACTCCGCAGAGCACCTCATGCTACAGCTCAAGCGATCCGGCTCACTCCTGAGGCGGCCATGCTCTACAGATAAGGGCGCTGCGGTTTTGAAGTGCGAAGTGTTTTAGGTGCCCATGCCTGTCAGTGTGTGATTGTCTCATGTCGTTGTCACGCTCAGAAAGCAGCAGTACAAAACTTGGCCAGAATGTGCTAATTACCGATCAAAACCGGTTAAGATTTATTTTGCTTAGGAAAGGTTGAAATAAACCAAATTAGTATAATAAGACAAAATATACATTGAAGGCAATTATTCGCACAATGAGATCAATTTAAGCAATATAATTCTGAAACCCCGAAAGTAACCCCAAGGGGAACACAAACTAATCACTGCATTGCAGCAACACAAGCTTACGTACGCCTACGAATTCACATGGAACCGTTCAATAATGGTTAAAAACAAACCAAATTGACCCTATTTAAGAATAGTTAACATACGCCAGATTAGTATTGTGAAATAAAATATACACTTGGGGGTAATTATTGGCATAAGGAGATCAAATTAAGCGAAAATAATTTTAAAACGCTGACTATAAACACATCAGGGATACACCGATGAATCCCCGCTCCGCACTTATTTACAGCTTCACTGCAGTGGTGCTGGCTTAGATCATTTTTGCTTTTTTCGGTGTGGGATGGCTCGATGTGCTCCCTCTCCCTGTCGAGGCACATGAACACCCGTTCTGTGGTTCGCCGCGAAATAATCACACTTCCCCTTAAATTATCCATTCGCTTAGCAAGCGCCCAGCTGGCTAGTTCAAATTGTTCATTCAAGTAGTGCTCCTTTTTGGCCTACTAGCTTCGGCTGGGTGCACGCTGATAACCGCGTGCCTTTAGAGGTATGTTTTATGCCTGCTTATGTAAGGGGCCCATTTACTGTGCCAGGTCCGTGCACATTAAAACAAAATATAAACAAGCAGGTAGTGCAACTCACAAAGCACCCCACTACGGCGTGCCTCAAGAGCGTCTCGTCCTTTACGCCGGTAAAGCACCAGCAGTCGTTTTTCAGGTTAGAACACATGTGTTGTGAACGTAGATTTTGAGTTATGCGCCGTGTCACGATTATCAAGTGACGTTTCTTTTTCGTTTGTCATCGTTATAAAGAGGTATAATCTCGTTTGTTAATTGTTTGGTAGAGATTTGTGTACCAATTGTATTTAAATGTGCCGTACGGCTAGAATGCTTGATTTAGAGCATTTATAACAGAGGTTTCTAAAAGGGAAACAAGAATATAGTGTAAAATATGCGTTTCCCCTAACCGCTCTGTAGAGAAGAACGGAGTTATAATTTCATACTAATGAACGACGTAGTGTTCCCATTCTGAACGAACCGACAATATTTAGGAAGTATACCGTTAGGACGGTTAGTAATATTTCTTTGCACAAGTTTTAGATTATAATTGGTGCAATATCCTAGGCATATGACTTCCGCGACGTAAACTGGATCATTAAAATTAACGTAGCCCTCTCGTGCATGTAATTTATATTAACGGTCACCAGGCGCGCTCTATATAGTTGTAGTTCCATACTATGCTAACTCATTTATGGTTTTAAATGCAATCCATTTCATGGCAAACTTGAGCAACTTTGACCGCATCTATCTATCTATCTATCTATCTATCTATCTATCTATCTATCTATCTATCTATCTATCTATCTATCTATCTATCTATCTATCTATCTATCCGACTACATCTCGGTGCTTTCCCAGTCGTCCCATTTAACTGATATGCACCAAAATTTGCATGATGGTGTCTCAGTATACTCTGATATACTAGTGACGTAGGTCACGAATAACTACACTGCAACCACGTGTGACTCATACCCGTAGTTCCCAGCACGTGGTATAGGGGCATGTGCCACACGTGTTTGAAATTTATACAGCTGAAGTCAATCTCAAACCAAGTAAAATAGACGCTTCACATATCACCAGAAGGCTCTTAAAAACAACAAAGGCATAGCGAGTCTTGTAGCGTAGGAATGCGTTATAGACATAACACAGAGACACACGTAAACGCGCTGTAAGCACCGAAGGCACCGTACTAAGCGGTAGGCGGGTATCGAACCCGACCCACCAAAGCGCCAAGTAAGCACGCTACCACTAGGCTACGGCGGCTACTTCGACGTGGTAAATCTAGTAAATAAATCTAATGAACCAGAAGTTGCGATGAAGGTAGTTGTGTAACATCACAGTGTGCTTTTTAACAATGTAATAAAGGGTACATATATGTTCTACTACCACTCAGCGTGCTTTTATCCAAATTTATTCGATCCTTTAGGAACAGTTCAACGAACGAATCTCATAATACACACATCACTGCGCTGTAGCGTAGATTTCTCTTCGAGAAAAGTGTTCTTGCTGTGCCGTAACGTCAGCGCCAACGTTACGTCGTACCATGAGCTACAATTCAGTCGCCACGGTGCTGTCGGGTTTCTTGGCTAGTCCATGCAGGTTAAACATACGCCTGCCCATGCACTTTGTATGTAGGAAGACGTAACCCCAATTCGTAACACTTCGCTGAATGCTGTTCGATCGCCCATAGGCAACCTCATCGTTTACCGCTTCGCATGACAGCGATTACCACAGTGACAGCGATTCCCATACCAATGCCGTACGACTAGGGAATGCACAAGGCGGCCTAAAGATACAAATGAACCTGTGAGACATTCTATTGAATCCATTCATCCCGCTGAAAGAAGTAGCTAGAGCCGCTCACAAAGGTAAGCTGCATTCTCCATGCCTACAGCGCAACTGCAAAATGCGTATAACCGCGGCACAGCCAAGTCGTCGTTGATCCCCACTCCGCATTCTTCTGCTGATAAACCCGGGGCGACAAGTCGCCGTCACGGTCGCATCATCGTGAAGAAGTCGTCTTCACGACGCATGATCATGCTGTGTTCACTCGTTCTGTCGTAACCACTGCGTCGTCGTCAAATAAATGACGTCGTATCATCATCCTTATGACGCAGTAATTTGTTCACTTGGGCTTACACATCCTAACAGCTTCTTCATCCCTTTTCATTACCTTATCATGTTCCCCCCGCGCAGGATATCACACCGCACGCGCGCCTGGTTCACTTCCCTACCTTTCCACCTTTAGATGCGAAGCAGCTTATGAACGAGGCCTGTCCCTCCCTGCGGCGTCGGCGTAGCCTGCCCCCGTTAGTACTCGGAGCACGCGCACTCCGGCGCGTGCTCTAGTTTGAGTGGAGACCGCTAGTGGCGCTGTAGTTCAAGAGATAATAAACAAAAGCGTTCGCTCTCCCTCCGGCGCGCTCTCTTCTACAGCAGCTGTCATGGAATGCGCTTCGACGAACGAAGATCGCATCGCGGCGGCGCGGGCTCGCAAAGCGCTGCCAAGCGGCTGCCAAGCGCCGGAAGCTGTCGCTACCTGAGGTTGGTGGCGCCGATGAGCGCTTTAAGCGTGTCTACCTACCACACGTTCGGGCACAGCTGTAAGGTATGCGACCGCTTGTGGTTCGATAACAATCTGACAAAGATCTCGACCATCAAGAACGAGCAGTCCAGCGCCAACGCCATCGCCGTTCTGGAGCGGGAGTTTGCCACCGACGACGATCACAGTGAGTACGCCGTTTGCTCTACGTGCAAAGATTCGTTGGTAGCAGGCAAGCTCCCCGCGATGAGCGTGACGAACGGCTACCGCTACCGACCGAAACCCGAGCACCTGCCCGAGCTCAACACGGTGGAGGAACATCAGGGGAACCTCGAATGGAAGGACCGTGAACAGTGACGAAGAAAATAAAAGATTTACAAAACTTTAAGTCTACTCATGGCTGCTTCGCCTACTACTCAGGGTTCCCTTTATGGGGAGATGGGCGATTTTTTTCTTCCCTCCTTCTCTTAATCATAGTGCGGTTTCCTTTTTCTGGACGCAGAATTGCAGAAATACTTGCTGAATTTAAACGAGGCCGTCTTGAGTTGATGCATTCGCTGCGCCGCCAGGTAGACGTTGGCGCCTAGTTCTAGCTGCATTATGAAGAGACCAAGGGATAATTTTTATGCTAGGCGGTACTTTTAAGTAAGACCAGGTCCTACCGCATTATGCATGCTCGTGAATTATTCAGGATGAAACAAAATAAAAGTTCTTTTCCATGTGAAGCGCAAGGATAGTAGCGTCTACAAAATGAGAAATCCTGTCGTTATGATAAAGCACACGTCCTGATAAAACGTACGCCTCACAAAAAAAAAAAAGGATAGACTGCAAAAATTAGAGGTAACAAAGAAAGGTTATTCAAATCTTTCAGTCTCAGTCATACTCGAAAGCGTGCAAGAATGCTAACATAAACAAAATGCGGAAGACAAGACGAGGCTTGTGTCAGTTTCTTCCCGCCTATTAGGTACAAATCCGACCCACCTCGCGCAACCATTCCGTGCTGCTGAATTTCAACTCGGTTGTTTATGTTCGAGCTTTTTCCTGCACCAAGTATTGTTCGACAAACAAAACCGTAAGAGCGCATTTCTAAATTACGACATAAAATGTCAGCTGCAAGAAAAGAAGAGGTCTAAATTAATGAGCGTACTCTCTCCAGCGTAGATGCGCAACTTCAAGCGATGCTGAGAGGAAAAAAAGGGTTTTCTTTCACATTGTGTTGCGGAATCGCTTCACCATTATTTTTGCCTTCAGGTTTGTTTTTGCTTTTTCGCATTTCTGTACGCAAGAAAAGACAGTGCCTGAAGGGAACTTCTCATTGATATTCAAGGCTTTTGAAAAGGGTACGACTTGGCACTGAAAAACTGTCGGCGCTTCTTTCTTCGCTAGTGACCTCAGAGAGAGTTTACGAGAACGAACATAAATGGAAAGAATTTCTGCTCTTCTTTCAGAAGGGTTGGGGAAAAGTGAATTAATCATCGCCTTTTCCCAAGGAAGTGGATGTAAAATACTGTAGCTATGGTTCTCCTTACCATCAATCCATCAGAACGGGCGCCCTACAAGTGCTTCGTCACTAGTCTCCGAAAGCTCTTAGGTTTTACTCTATATGCTTCGTTAGGTATGTGCTCGTGCGAGGTGCACGATTGACAAATGACCGTGTTCGTCCCCTTTGTAATACGAGTTCTCGCTACAGCGACGGCCTACTTTACGACCATTTTGATTGTTAGAGATTCTTTCGCTAAGCCCAGTATACCTATAGAATGCCAGTGTCTAGCTTAGTATTGTTTCGTTGTAGGCAGAAAGAATGTACAACATACGATCAGCAGAATAATAGTGCGAAAAATGTATCCCGCATAAGATTTTAGATTCATGAATCACACCTGTCCCATAAATTTGATGTGCGGATGAGGTGTAAGAACTAGAGCCCTGTTTCTGACATTTTGAAAGCAGTCAGAACGCCAGGAAAAGTTAATCTGAGTGCGCAGTGGATCTCGGCAAAGACTGTCAACTTAATTGTCACTCTCATCATCATTTAGCAGTGGGCTGGGGGCAAGAACGTGGGCAGTGAGTCTAGGGCGAGCGCAGGCCCGCTCACGATACCGCTGTTGTGATACCATAGTATCCCTAAATGTTACACTAGGATTTTCACTAGCACTATCAAGTACCAGCGGATTTAGGGCGAAGATGCGAATAGCGTGCTCAGGGCAAGCACGGTACAGGATTTCGCTTCTGCGCAGCCGGATACTTATCTTTCTTCCCTTACATTTCTCTCTCTCTCTCCGTCTCGTTCTCTCACCCATCCTCGCTTTCATTTGCACTTTCTGCCCACCGTGGCAAGTTGTCTTAATCGTCGGTACAACGCAATCACATGGCTCGCATAAATGCATGTTGTGTAAGCATGGGTGCATTGTCTAGTGATTGTGACACTCGCCTTCGGACTAAGGGTAGCAGGTTCCAATTTGGCTTAGTAAATGTGAAGAATTTCTTGGCGAAATTAAGTAACTTTAACGGTATCTATCTATCTATCTATCTATCTATCTATCTATCTATCTATCTATCTATCTATCTATCTATCTATCTATCTATCTTTCTATCTATCTATCTATCTATCTATCTATCTATCTATCTATCTATCTATCTCTGTCTGTCTGTCTGTCTGTCTGTCTGTCTGTCTGTCTGTCTCGGTGTTCACCTGGTCGTCTCCTTCACCTCGCATGCCGCAATATTTGGGTCTTTACATCACTAACGTGGTATACCCGTCATGTACGTCACGATTAAGAATACTGCAATTACGTCTAGCTCGTACACATAGTACTCCGACACGGTAGTCTAGTGGGTAGGGTACTTGGCTGCTGATCCGAAGGTGGCGGGATCGAATCTCGGCTGCGGCGGCTATCATTTCGACGGAGGCGAAATGTCGAGGCCCGTGTACTGGGCGATTTCGGTGCACGATTAAAGAACCCCAGGTGGTCCAAATTTCCGGAGTCATCCACTACGGCGTCTCAGATCGTGGTTTTGGGACGTAAAACGTCACCATGAATCAAATCAATCATACACTTAATGCTCGGCCAGCGGCATGCGGGTATGTGTCACAGGTGTTTGTATTTTATAAATCTTGTCAATCAACGATCAACTGAATTGAACGATGAAACGCCATGGCTGCCGGGATCAACACGCAACTTTAAGTGGCGCCTGAGGTTTTCTGCACCAAAACGGGTGCACTGCCTCTAGTGTTGGGCAACGTTTTTTCTCTTCGCGGTTCGCGCCGTACGGACGGCTTAAGACCTCCGCTCTGAAAACAAGAAACACCATTTGCCATCGCGTGTGATTGCAACATAGCCATAACTAAGCACACAGACACACATGCAACTTACTAAGCGGTAGAGGGGTATTGGGC
Organism: Hyalomma asiaticum; assembly: GCA_013339685.2. Classification (NCBI taxonomy): domain Eukaryota; kingdom Metazoa; phylum Arthropoda; class Arachnida; order Ixodida; family Ixodidae; genus Hyalomma; species Hyalomma asiaticum. The sequence continues at coordinate 106,178,086 of CM023485.1, read as the reverse complement.
GCGGGTCCTCGGGATCACAAGCAAGCACGCTACGACTAGGCTACCGCGGCTCCTTCCACACGGTTATATAGCGCAAATAAGCCTATTGCACCGGTAGTTGTAATGATAAAGATTGAATATCTCTAACTGCTCTTCTATTGCGTGATAAGCACTATTATAGCAATACATATGTCCTGCTACTATTTGGTATACCTTTGCACAACTTAGCTCGATTCCGTGGGGATCGTTCACCGAACGACGCTTACGACAGCGTATTAACGCACCGTGTATAGTGTTCTTTCCTTCGACAGAATGGACGTCTGTGCTGTGGAATAACGTGAGTGCTAACGTTACGTCACACCACAAGCTACGACGCAGTCACCTCGGTGATTCTCGACTTTCTCGGTTAGCCCACGTTAAGCATACCCATGACAAGGGTGCACACACGCACACATACATACACATAGAAAAAGAGAGGGATAGAGAGATTATATATTTTTAAGCTTTATCTCTTTTATTCGCTTCTTTCTTGCCTTTAACGTTCATTTTTATTTTCCGCTTATCTTCGCCACGCTCCCCGCAGCATTTATTGCTGACTCTGTCATCTCTCAAAAAGAAGCGCGCGGCCCCTGGACGCATACCAGAAGTGGCGACTGCCAACCACCTGATTCATAAAATTTGCCAATGCTTTCAAGCCGCTGCTATTGAGCAGTGTTTCCAGTGCATGAAAACTACAGCTAAATATTTCCACACGCCACAATTGCCCTCTTCGGATTTTTCTGCAAGGTTTGGTGCAGTACCGTTAGATCTCCTACGTTTAGAGATGAATCCCATTTATACTAAGTCTAAAGAAACCTGTTCCCTTTATGAAGCAAATAACACCCTGCTAGTAACAACGTAGTAGCTATTACATTACTATTATATAACGTCAACCCAGAGAAAAGGTTTCGTTTCGCATGCTTTAGTGTTATTGGAATGCTTATTAAATAGCTCTTAAGCAGCACAATTCATAGACAAACACTTCTTGTGGTATATCATAAATTTGATTCTTGGCCTACCATGAAGGCTTTCAAAACTCCACTCATATTTTGTCATATCCCATTTTTTTTCATAACTTTCCTGTTCAGCAGTTTAATAAATTACCACATGCCTAACGCCTCAGTAACGTCACGCCTTTACGCCGCGCCTTTTGTTTATATTAGGCGAAAGTCTTGTTTACCTCATTGGAAAGTGTCTTTGAACAATAACGGCGTTGACAACAACGATACAAAATGCCCTACACAAAATTTCTACCACACGGAAACAACGCCTCCATAGGAACTGAACCCTGGCCTACTAGGGCTCCTGCACGAGAATGTCTAGGTGGGTTGGGGTACAGCGAGTTAGTGTGGGCTAACATAGGTTATGGTGGCTCGAGTGCATCTAGCTAGATCAGTGTGTGGATTAATGTGCGCGAGGGATGTAACAAGGCTTCGACTCTGACGTATCTTACGCGACAGCTCAGGCCTTTACTCGGATTCTTTTTTCGTGCGACCATGCCTTCGTGCTTATAGTTTGCTGTGCTAATCATTGCATCAAGAGTACCACATTTCTTCGGCAGTTCAAGAATGAATCAGTGAGCCTGTAGTGTTCCTACCTGAAATCCCCTATGCATGTCGAAGTACGTATTACGAGATGTGACACAAAATAAACGAGACTAAGTGTGTAGCTCGAAAACAGAGTGGAGTTGGCAGCAATTGTTTTGCTGACGTCATAACACACACCTCCTCTATCCCAGCGTCCAGGTTTGACTTAACCGATCACGCGAGTTGGGAGTGCTGCGTCATTGAGTGAACACGTAAAACTGCATTTTGCCGGGAAATTAATCTAGTGTAGAAACCGAACAGAGGATCATCGTCAAGTTTCTTGTGAAAGTTAACAAATCAGCTACAGCAACATCTGAAATGCTAACCGGCGTTCATGGAGATGAAATCTTGTCTCGTGCACTTGTGTTTGAATGGAAAAAGCGGTTTCAGGAGGAAGTAACAATGTGAAAGATAGTGAATGCGCTGGGCGCCAAAGGTAAGCGATACAGACCAAAACATTGCCAAAGGTCGTGATTAAATCAGTGGTGATCGAAGATTAAGTGTTCGTGCAGTGGCAGAGTTGGTTAACTTGGATAGGGAAGCAGTTCGGCGCATTTAACTGGCGAATTACACATGAGCAAGATTTGTGCGAAGCTTATTCCCAATGTTTTGGGCGATGACCAAGAGTAGTGCCGTTAACACATCTGTGTGGACATATTAGACCGCACTGTGCACGAACCAGATTTTGTTCGAATCTGTTGTAATTTGCGGTGATACATGAATTTTTGCCTATGACCCAGGACGCAAGCGCCAATCGGGGCAGTAGAAGTCTCCAGGATCACGAATACCCAAAAAGGCGCGCATGTCGACATAAAATGTCGGGGCAATGCTGATTGCCTTGTTCGACATTAATGGCATCGTAATACTTTGCTGGGTTCCCAATAATCACACTGTTAATGAACGCTACTACAATGAAGTACTGAAAAGGCTTCGTGAAACAAGATGGGCAAAAAAGGCCCGACAGATGCCACGCATTGTGGAAATCGATGTAATGCGAAGTAGTCAGCCAGGAAAAGGCTTATGCCAAATTGTTTGACATGCAGCCAGGTGTTACGAGTAGCATCACCATCTTTCTGCAAATCTAGTTGTGTGAGTAACATGACCTAAGCTGGCTCGCCGGATAACTGTGGTGCACAGTGGTGCGCTGTGGCATATGTGCTTGTTCACATATGTTCACTGCGGTATATGTGCGCTTATATGTGCGCGTTCACAGTGGTGCATAGTGGTATATGTGCGCAAATGTGCGCGTTCATCGCAGCATGGGTTTCCCTTCCACAAAAGAGACGCCTGACTCTTTTGTGGAAGGGAAGACCATACTGCGGTAGATATATGTGCATATTACATAAGTGTTGCTCCTTGGGGCATTCTTGGGTCAGCAATGTTAGAAACCTGCTGAGGGATAGCAACATGTATCATTTATGACATTGCTATAAGAGCTGTTACCACAAACCACAACCAAGTGACAAAAAGCTACAATGGACGAGTGGTAGTGTGCTTGCTTGGCACTGTGGGAAATCTGGTTCGATCCCTAACATCTGCCGCATGGTACGTTCCCTTCGCACATCACAGCACATTTATCTGTATCTGCTTGTTAAGTCCACATTTACAGCACACGCTTGTGTGGAGGGTATCACCTTCTCTCGTTTATTCCACACAAAGCATGTTTATTTTGCCCCGCCATAGTGGTCTAGTGGGTATGGCACTCGGCATCCCCGCCACGATGCATTTCGATGGAGGCGAAATACTGAGGCCCGTGTACTGTACGACCTTAGTGCTTGTGAAAGAACCCCAGGTGGTCGAAATTTTCAAGATCATCACTTACGGTATCTATCGTAATCATATCATGCTTTTCCAACATGAAACCCAGAATCATCAACGTGTTTGTTCTCATCAAATTTTTGGTCCTTGCCTGGCATAGCCTGAATGTGAACAATGCTGTGGCACATACCCACATTCACTGGGCGGGTATGAGCCACATGTGATCGTGTGATGGTTCATCGTGACGTTTATGACAAGTACTTCATATTACAGATGTCAAGGCCAATAATTCATGCTGTTCATACATTCATACCCTACCATGCCAGCATTGGTGTGTACCATGTGACCAAGACCAGGAGAGCACCGAGACGTAAGCAGATAGATAGATAGGTTATAGATAGATAGATAGATAGATAGATAGATAGATAGATAGATAGATAGATAGATAGAATAGATAGATAGATAGATAGATAGATAGATAGATAGATAGATAGATAGATAGATAGATAGATAGATAGATAGATAGATAGATAGATACGGTAAAAGTTGCTGAAGTTCTCGAAGAGATGCTTCACATTTGAAAAGGCCACAGTTGTAGAGTGATGGATCGCTATTCCACCAGCTCAATGACCCTGCTCACACGGCCCCATCTGTCAAGCAGTTTCTGACAGTCAAAAACATTACTGTGATGGGGCATCGTCCTTATTCACCTGATTTGGCGCTATGCGTACTTCCTTTTATTTCCTAAAGATAAATCTTCCTTAAAGGGAAGATTTATGTTTAGGAAATAAAAGTTGAAGTCACAGTTGGAGAAGTTCAGCAAAAATGGAGAATCTCCTGCAGGGCCTCCAGAAAGGCTCCTCCCAGAACTGTTCCCAGAAAAGGTAGCCCAGAACGGAAGAAATCTGTGAATGCTGATGACGACTCCTTTGAAAGTTACAATGTCATGGAGAACTGATTCTGTAAATACAATAATTTGGTGGACCAGTGTCGTTTTATTTTTCTGTGTGTGTGTCATACCCCGTATTTCAGCGTTAGAGGCTCCTGCACCAGGTCTTCCATTTATGACAACCATTTCATGAAATTGGACGCAAATCAACTACCACGTATCTGTTTGCTTATGAATATGTGGGGTGACCATATGTTCTTCCTTCACGAGACACAGTACATTTTCTTTTCAAGGCAGGAAGCAGTGCGCAGAGCGTTTGAACATTTTCTCATGCGCTATCCTGCGAAAGCATAAGTGCGCTTCTCCTTCTGTAGCCTCTCCCTGCGGCGGTGCACGCTTTACAGGTCCCGCATGCTTATCATTTTATTGCGGATGCAGAGGGACCGCGGACAAGGAAAATATCTCCCGTTGACTCGGCATGACGCCGCTTCCATGGGCTCAGCTGCCAATGTAGGCTGGACAAGGAGGGTGGTGAAACATTGCAACGGGATAGGCGATAGGGTGGCATTGCTCTATTGAGAAATACCTAAATAAGTACAACTGTTGTGGAAGCCTGAAATTCCGAACTCTCGGCCTCTAATACCGAATGACTACGCTATTTACTGTCACGTAGGCGCATGTATCGTTAGGAAAAGTAGAAGAAATTCAAGGGGGTCATAAATATCTTTTCACATTGCAAAAAAAAAAAAAAGAAATGTTGAACTTGGCGCACAGGTTATTTGGTAGCGACCGCGCCCGCGCAATAACGAAACACAAGCGCATCGCACGGCTCGCTCAAGTTGAATATAGGAGGACATGCACATACGAAAAACTTATGCGCAACCATTTTATTCCGTTAGCCTGCCGTTTTAACAGTGCTTATATGTAGTCCAAAAACGTTGCCTGCCTGTACGCACGGCTCCTGCGGAAGTACGAACCATGTGGAATTTCAACGATTTTGGGGGTGCCAAAGCGAAATCCGTGCGCAGAAAGCCGAGACGGGGGCGGGTGAATTAGAGCGCCCTCGTCTTCTTGTTGCAGCTAGTGGAATAATAATAATAATAATAATAATAATAATAATAATAATAATAATAATAATAATAATAATAATAATCCTGCAGATCGCACAAGGTTGTGGGTATCGTCACGCCAAGCACTCAGAGAGCAAAATGCCTATGGCGAATTATTTGGCATTCAGTGAAATGCTAAGAGTAGGATCAACGTCTTTGCACAAAGAGCACGAGTGGGAGTATGCTTAAAGCAGGTTAACAAGGAACATTGACAGCACCGTAGCGACTCAATAATAGCTCGTGGTATGACGTAACGTTGCACTTGCGTTAGCGCACAGCACATATACCTGTTTTGTCAGAGAAAAATGCGTATCATAAACGTTCTTCGTTGAAATATTCTTACGGGATCGAGTAAAGTTGTACAATAGAATACACAGTAACAGTAAAATGCATGCATTGTCTTTTTCAATGCTATGATAGCACTTAATACAAGTGGACTTGAAATTAAGTAAGCACCATCTTCGCAACGAGAGGTGCAATATGTTTATTTACTCAATATACAGTGCAGGAGGAGCCGCCGTAGCCTTGTGGTAACGTGCTGGCTTGGAACCTCAAGGGCCCGTGTTCGATTTGGTAAGTTGTACGTGTGTCTGCATGGTTATGCCTACATTTCAATCGCAAGCGGTACAAACGATGTTTTTTGTTTTAAGAGCGGAGCTCTTAAACCGCCGGCCGTTCTGTATGTGGGCTGATACTAGAAACAGTGTACTGTGTGAGGTGCAGAAAACTACGCACGATTGCGGTGTGGTTAATTGTGACGTCCGCAACGATCACATCACATTAACGATTCAAAGACCACTCAGTCACATTCAGCATACATATGTACCCTGCCTTTCAAATATTTGGGTGTACCAGATGAAGGAGGTGACCACAGGACCACAGAGGCATTAGATAGATAGATAGATAGATAGATAGATAGATAGATAGATAGATAGATAGATAGATAGATAGATAGATAGATAGATAGATAGATAGATAGATAGATAGATAGATAGATAGATACGCTCAAAACTGACCTAAGTTTCCCGAGAAATGCTTCGTATTTATTTATTTATTTATTTATTTATTTATTTATTTATTTATTTATTTATTTATTTGTTGTACCCTCAGCGCCCGAGGTCGTTACAAAGGGGAGTGGGAATACGTAAAGAAAACAAAAGACAGCAAGGCGTAACGAAAGAACACTAAATGTACAAAGTGTATGGCTAAAACTCGAAACAAGACAAATACTTAAAATAGCAGCGAGGATACATGACAACAATTTTAACAATAAGGGAAAATTATACAAACGGTATCAAGCATATACATATTCAGAGAAGAGCAATTGTTTTACGATACCTCATAAATTTTCTATATACGCGATGTCATGGGGAAGGTCATTCCAAGTGACACAAGTATGAATGAGTCATGAAGACATTTAGCGTGAGAAGATGGAATCCCATCTTTATTGTGGTGATCAATGCGAGCTGATATGTATCATAGTCTTGTTAGTAACGTTTCTATCAGAGGGCTGTTGTGGCAAATATTGTCATGTGGTCACTAAACACGAATCACGCAGAACTCAAGACATTGTGAGGTGAACTGTTTATTGGGGAAACTTGCGCCCAGGAAACCGAAGCCAATGACAATGCACAGCAATAGCGGCGTGAACAGTCGTCGATCGACGGTCAGCGACTGGCGACTGTCCGAAAGACTGACCAGCGGCGAAATGCGCCGGCATTTTATACACACTTCATAATGCGTTCTCGCATTATATCTGAAGTTCTAGAAGACACTCAAATGTGTGCGTCAGGAATGCAAAGTTTCAAGAACGGTCAACACGTTTCCCGAAGCGACATGCAAAATAAACGAGACCTGCGCTGCGCGTAACAGAAAGTGATAACGGCACTCGCCGCAAATAACAAGCGCGCGTGTTACAGGACAGGGACAACGGCTTTCCACTTAAACAAACCAAAACAACCGTACATGTCAATATCAGGAAAAATACATAATAAAGCTACACGCCATAGATGAGAGAGAGGAGGGAGGGACAAACTTAATTTCATTGCGGTTACGCTACTTGTTCGGTGATAATCAGAGAGTATGAAACGACAGGCACGGTTCTGCACAGCTTCCAAGTCGGAAATGAGTGCTTTAATGCCAGGCCTCCAGACAGATGCGGAATAACCTAATTTCGAGCGAACCAGTGCTTTGTACAGCAACAATTCTACTGAACTGGATGGTTGAGAAAAGATTCCTGCGAGCATACCTAAGCATGCGGTTAGCTTTATTTATAGTACAATCGATGTGAGTTTTTCAGGACAGGTTAGAAGAAATGTGGACACCCAGGTACTTATAAGAGAACACAGGTTCAAGAAGAACGTTGTTAATGTGGTAAGTCTGAGGTTCATGTGAATTACGACCAACGCGCGTGCGTTCGCACTTATTAATTTTCACTTTCATGTTCCAGGTGTTACACCAATTCGGAACTGTGTTAATTGAAGGCAAGAGGCATTATTGTCATCAATATTGCGGTGAATAACACAATCATCAGCGAAAAGATTTATTGAAGACGAAATGTTAGTCGGTAAGTCATTTATATAGATTAGAAAGAGCAAGAGCCTGAGAACGGACAGGTAAAGGATAACAATCGGAGTTGTTAGCTCTTACAAATTGAGCACTGTTTGAAAGAGAGCAGATCAACCATACGAGTACATTAGGGTCAATGTTAAGATTGCGCAATTTAATAGCAGTCCATGCGATACTTTGTCGAACGCTTTCGGAAAATGTAAATATATGCGTCTGCCTAGCTGACATCCGTGATCGAGGATGCAGTGAAGGTCATGTGTGGAACATATGAGCTGGGCTTCACATGAGAATGACTTGCGGAATCCATGCTGCGCAGTGCTCAAAAAGGAATTCGATTCTAAAAACAAGACGAGATAACAGCATACGACATGTTCCATGTTTTTACACGTTGTACGAGTCGGAGAAATAGGGCGAAAGTCCTATTTCTCTCGCTAGTATAGCGTGTAATAGGTGCCGGGCCCTTGCGAGCCAAAACTCGACATGATTATGTGGTACTCGCCATAATTGAGGGCTCCGGACCAATCTTGAATTGCACCTGTAGTTCAATTCAAACTTCGTACGTTTAAACCTACAGGCCTTTGGCATGCATCCAAATCAAAGTACTCGGGTGTTATTTGCCTTTCGCCTCCATCGAAATGACGCTGTCGTGTCCGGTATACGTCCTTCCATCGAAAATTTCCATTTAATATAAAATGACGTGAGAATACCCAGCTGAATTTCATTCCTGCGAGTGAGCGACCTTTAAAAGCAATTGTCCAAGTGGCAAGACAGTTTGTCTGTGGAACCGCTGTGACGTACTGGTGGTAGGGTATTGCCAGGTACGAAAGTCATCGCTTAGTTTTATCGTACAATATTATAAAGCGTGCTGGTACTCTGTTGCTGCCAAGCTTCCGCAATCGACCCACAATTCTCGAGGTTGCAAGAATCTCTATTGCATACCGAGAGGTTACCGAGAAACCAAGTGAAAATAATAACGAAGAAATCTGGGCTAGTTGGTGCGTACTTGAATGGGACATAACTAGCGCAGAAAGACACAAACCAAAAGACAGGAGACAGACAGCACGAGCGCTAAAATGAGGTTGACCGAAGTAGCGGAAGGATCGACCAGTAGAGAAGGTAGAAGAACAGGGCCCAATGTACTAAAAGCGCTCGAGCTGTCTGTCTCTGTCTTTGGTTTGTTTGTTTTTGCGCTAACTATATTCTATTCAAGTAGGAAACGTTGATTAAACGGTCTCCTGAAACTGGCCCACTTTACTCGGCCAAACGGACATTTATCGTATAGTAGCGATAAAATTCCAGAAGAGCTTCGCTCTAATATTGTTTTTCAGCAGTTTATGGGATTCATTTCCGAATCATCAAAATCAATTTTAAAAAACACTACTGCGAGCAGTCTAACACGCTTCAAGGTGGGTGATATTGAGAGCATGCGGAACATGGACAACAAATTAGGCAAGGTTGACCCTTCGGGAAGACTCTCGCCGTGCAAGAGAAAATCGTCCCTCATCAGACCGTACGTTTGCGTTGTTCCCGGAGGATCAGATCGCACCGGGACACCCCACCACGTTGTCAGTTCGCACCAATAGCTTTCCCTGCGGGTGACATATGGACCCATTTTGTTCCGAACTTATGGGTCCATTAACTGTGGTCACGTTTCAGCGATTGCAGCCGTCCAATGTGAGTTGGGCTTTTGTTACCGTCGTTATGGAGGCCTGCACGCTTTCCTGCATCTTCCTTGTGGCTTCAATCGAGTCTTCAGGGGTGGTGTTCTCACTGATTGCTTTCGTTACCGAAATGCGATTGCGGCACTTTGTGTATCTGCGGCTGCGAGCATGGGCTCTTGGTAGTCGTACGTGACACATTCCTTTCTGTTCTTAGCTATATTGTGGGCGTTTATTACGCACGTCTTCCTCATCTTTCTCTTACCATCATCACCGTGCGTTTTGCGTGTCTTCTCCATCGCCGGTGTGCGTGATCACAATCATCGGGTTTGTGCCAGTCTGGTTACCTGCCGAGCTACTGCGGCTGATTAACGTCGGCCCGAAACCGAGACGTCATAATATCTCTGATAATGAGACAAGTACAGAATAATTAGGTGTAACAACGCAATTTAGCTACTTCTCGAATGGTAGCTTGAAGAATTAATCTGAAAAAGACTACCGGAAAGTCATTTTCCAGAATTAGCGACCTTTGAAAACAAAGCGCTGCAGGAAATCTGGGCGTTCCAAATGAACGTGGCCATTTAACAATGAAAAACATATATGTCTCGTACTGAGAAAATCAAATAACAACGTTCTAAGGCTTTGGGTTTTGGTTACAATTTTGGCCATCCGAAGCTATGTTGTTTCAAATATAGACTGATGACAGTGGTCACCGCGCTGACCGTAGAGCCCACCTCTTGAACCTCGGGTGTGCAACGCCATAGAAACTGCATTGCTACAATGGGGCGTTTATGTGATCGCCAAAATCAAACACAATCATAATAATTAGAATATTAGTGCCAAAACCACGACATGATATTCGGACCTGGTGTAGTCGGAGACTCCAGCTCTGACCGCCGGGGTTCTTTTTCTTTTCTTTTTTTAACGTGCACCCAAATGTAAGTACAGTGATCTTCTTGCATGTAATCCCCTTTGAAATGTCGCCGCGGCCAGAACGGAACCCTCGACCTAGACTTTAGTAAGAGAACGACTGGATGCTAATCTAGCGGGACGGGTAACAAAACAGCATACATTTAGAATAGGTACACCCTGTCACGGCAGGTTCTTTCTCTGAAACTAAAACACGCATTCATATGCATTCACACGCATGGATATAGGAGACTGAAAAGCATGACAAGCGAAAAGGTGCGATGACAATGGGGCCACGTATCGCTATCGCGTTGAACTCTTAAGGGGAAGCCTAAGGGTCCCACAACTTTTCTTCCAAAGCATCGCGTCCATGTAAATTGACCTCGGCCTTGATCGTTGATCTACCAGACCAAAATTGATGGAATATGTACAAACCATGACTGAAAAATGTGTTCTCTTATACTTTGAATGAAGCCAGGCTACCTTGAGTGTCGTTTTGCCGTCGGAAAAATATGAGTGGGTGCTCTTATCTACGGGCATACAGAAAAATCTGGTTGCAGCTTAGTGTTCATGTCACCACCAGTGGGAACGTTGTTTACCCCGGGCACCGCTATAGAGTACGAAAGCAAGGAATTGCCTCGAGGGCATGTTTCGTCTCGGCTCTTAAGTGTGGATTTGTTTTTGGCGCTGCCACAGCCAGCTGCTACGTAAAGTGCCCGAAGCACCGGTAAATAAGCCTCGAGCGCTATGTAAACAGGCGGTCTTTGGCCGAGAAAAGGTTACCCTCTTCTGTGCACGCCCGAGCAAGTGCTTCAAGAGAGACACATATATGTGCAGATCACTCCCAACCAGAGTAAACGAAAAATTAGGGAATCTTTGTTAGTTCCTTGCTTGACTGTTAAGGATCTACGTTCAAAAACCACGATCTTTTATCAGAGGCGCCAGGGCAGGGCACCGAAAGTTCATCCACCTGGGGCTCTTTAACTTGCCCTGGCGGTCGCATTTTCGATGGAGGCGAAAACGCTAGAGGTCCACGTATTTCGCGGTAACAGTGCACGTTAAAGAGTCCTACGTGGGCAAAAATTCCGGAGCCCTCAAGAACGACGTTTTTTACAATTATATCGTAGATCCAACGCGAAAACCCCAACAATTCTCTCTTTCTCAACGAAGTACTACATTTATTTGTTTCGGTTACTTTTGATTTATGTTATGCTACATGATGTAGGACCTGATAATAATCGGTCACAACTTCCTTAAAATTTTACGTCTTCCGTTCAATAAGGTTTCAAACTTCAAATTATTTTACATGGAACACTGCATAACGATGCTGCAGAGCTAGCTGACCGAGGGTTTTGTACTTTGCTCCGTCGTGCTTCTAGCCATAGGTCTGTGCGCGTCTCGGATCTTTAGAAGCCGAAGCTGCAGAGCTTGGGCAAAGCTTGAGCCCTCGATCGATGCCGCACTATCGCCAATAGCTCTTCGACGAGCGCACCCGAACCTTTTGGTTCGGCCTGCGAAGCACCTTAACCGCTGTTCTACTCTGGCGTGCACGTTCTATACTCCATGTCGTGCGACCTTATGACCTTCCGAACGTTCGCTTTGGCTCCGATGCCATCGGACAAGCGGAGTTCAACTCTACTTTCCTGACTTGCAGTACTGGCCAAGCGCGGCGGTGAAGAATCACATGCGAGAGTTCAAACGAGTGTTGTCGACTATAGGGAGCCTACATGACTGCTCCAGTTATGTGGTCTCCCTAGTCGACTATAGATACCAGGGGCATCTGCCGACGGTACGCCGCAGTGGTCTTGTGGTTATATGGTACTTGACTGCGAACGCAGGAGACGCGGTCTGTAACCCTGAAGTGGCAGTAGCAATTTCGATGGAGGCCGAAATGGCAGAGGGCAGTGCAGTGTGCGTTGTCAGCGCCGTTTAAGAACCCCAGTCGGTCAACACTTCCGGAGACCTCCACTACGGCCTTCCTCTAGTTTGCACTCGCTCGTTCCCTGCCACCACGGACGCGAAGCCGTATTCTCGACAAGGGCTGCAAAAGATAGCTGCTTTTATTGACGGATACCTTATTATTATTATTATTATTATTATTATTATTATTATTATTATTATTATTATTATTATTATTATTAATCGTACCTCCTCTCCTAAACTACCAGGAATGTTCTGCGCGCAGTAATGCTAGTTCTGCTTGTTTCCACCACAAAATTGTTCACTCTCAATGTGTACCCTTCAAACCCACAAATGGATGGATGTACAAATTTTATGAGATCCCATGAAGCTCTCTTCAAAATTCGCGTGAGTGTGCTCTGACGCCACGGGCGTTCAGCTCATCCAGGAATGATTCTCATTCAATGGGTTTGTCGTGTTTGTCTCTGGGACTTAAAACATTCTTACGGTCATTGTTTCCGGGCTTTGTTCATCTATTACAGCGCAAGTTTCAGAGCCCTCTCGTCTTGCTGAACGAACGACACCGTAGAACTACGAAGACGCATTCTCGTTGTGAATAGAGCCATATGAGCCATATACGCGACACGACTTCTTGCTAAAAAATGACCAGTTTCCAAAGTTGCGAAGCCGTTTAAAATCCCGGCATGCCACGCTTGAACAATCAGTATACCTGTTGGTTGAACTGTCACAGCTTTCGTACGCGCTGGCACCAGGGTTTTCACTAGTGGTTCTTCTCGCATGCTTCAAGTGTGGCCTCCGTAAGAGTTAACCGAGACCATTCTTCAATCTACAACCGCGTCTATTTCTCTCTCTGTGTAATTTCGTACAAGCAAAGGTTGGAGTATATTCAACATCTGTGGCTGCGTTCCTTACACGCCAGCGTTGTTAGGCGCCCGGCAACTGCTAGGACACCTCATGGGAAGCAGCAGTACTTGGCGACACTAAAATAGCTAGTACAGGAAGGTGGCACGTCTGTTAAACAACAGTCGTGAGTCACAGCTTCTCGTGCCTTCTCCCACCGTCCCTTGTCGTCCGCGGCACTTGCTTTCTTCAAAGCGGTCACTTTGAGTGCTCCATCGCGGCAACGAGGTTGCTCCCGCGTATTGTCTTAACAAAGTCTGAATATAGTGAGAGTAACGCTAAGTCTTCGGCGTGGTGGCGAAACTGTGGAAGTTCCTTTAGGTCTAAGCCAATTGAGGGAAGCCCATATTTACGCAGCGGACAGAAAGTTTGAATATTGACATATAGGCGCTGCCAGTTAAGGCTAGGGGAGCCTAACGTCAACATTTCTATGTGCACCGTGTTTTCATAGTGCGGCTCTCCTCGAACACTGTGCAGGGTTTTGTGGGAGAAAGCACATCCTACAAGCGCGCTGATATACCTAATTTAAGAGTGTATGCCCACGGGTATATGAGCAAGGGACAACCAGCGTTTACAACCCAGCTGTGTAAGCACGTTCGAATAGCTCGATCTCATTAGTCGCTTAAACTTTCACCACGAGAAGACGAGTTTGTTTACACTTCAATAAAACGTGGTGCACTCTAGGAAGAGCGGAGTAAAATATATAAAAACCACCTATTACAAGCTCATATCGTCCAAGTCATACCAGCTACCAGCGTAAGCGTCCTCAAAGGACGCCCTGTATTAACTACAAATAAAGGAAAGAGCCTGGATCGTAAACTCAGCACTGTAATTGCCCTAGCCCTCCATCTCTCGTAAGGATGGAATAATTAGTTTTTTTTTTTTGTGAGCGCTTCCCAGGGCGATTATTCGCGTCACCGTGGGGAATAGATAATAATCTTAGTGTCCTCATGCGCATTTACCGGTAACGAAAATGCTTAGGGGCGGAGGTGTAAGCACTTCTATATTTCCATGTTTCAATGCTCAACTTCGGCTACTCCTCACTGTCTACTTCCCGACCAAGGCCGTTGAAAGCAATAAATAACAATATTGATCCAGGAGCCCCCTGTGGTGCGAAGCCACCAATACTTTCTCGTGGCTTCTACTGTTTGCTTCCGTAAAATATTGATCCAGAAAACGACGACGACATGTTGCGTTTCCTAAGACGGGCAACCAGATAAGGTATTTCAGAAATATAGCAGTATACACGCACGCCCCATCACACGGGATAAGCATCAATCTGCAACGTCAATAAGAAGAATACGGTCCTTTTCCGTGTATATTGAGCCTCTTGATCCAGCAGATTTTGAGCGATACCCTATTAAGTTACGAGAGAGCGGTATTGCAGGGTTCTCGTACAAAATATAATAAGCAAAGACTTCAGCCGGTAAATCACAAAACGGGGTTCCATGTGTACGGATTTGTACGCATTCGTACACATTGTGCCATACGCATTTGAACGGCGCAATGTGGGATGCCATCGCGGCAGAACATCTGCGAAGCAAATATTTGCTAACCGCAAAGGGAATGAGATATAGATTTATTTCGGTAAATCGCTTCTTTGAAATCAACTCATTCCAATCATATGTCGCATCATGCGAAGTTAAAACAACACACAGTGTGATAAAGTTTGTTTGTGTGTTTGTTCATATGGATGGTTCAATCCATAAAGGGGGATTGAGCTCGAATCCCTGCACCAAGATATTGACGAAAAGAAAAATAAGACACAAAGGAAAGAAAGAAGGATGCTATATTAATACTTTGAGCCTGTCAGAGCATGGCAGGTTTTAAATACAACAAATGAGCTTGTTAATGAGCCAACAGACAATGCAGCCTAGGAAAGCATAGGGGAAGTTAATTGTAAGATTTTAATTGTGCAGTAAGTACAAAGGAATTAAAGTGGACGAAAAGACAAACATGCCTTCGGTGGAAACCGAACCCACGACCTTCGGATAACGCGTCCCATGCTCTATACCGCTGAGCTACGATGGCAATGGTCCCCCGTCCGCTTTATTGGGCATTTATGTACATGCAATCCTGGGAGTGTTAGGCAGCGCCACTCGCAGCCACGGCGGCTAGTGTGGAACGCCTTTTTTTTTTTTTTTTTTTCGCCGGGAGGCGCCACGCAGAACGTGATCTTATGGCGAGACGGCTGCTGCCCAATAAGCCCTCGCATGCTACCTAAAGGCGCCAAGTCTGCCGCAACGAGACCCAAGCTATGAAATACCGAAAGAAAAGGGGTCAAGGGCTCGTTGTTTATTTGTCAACTTAATGAGCGAACACATAATGAAGCTTAGAAAATCATAGGGAAGTTAAATGAAATATTTTAACTGTGGAGTAAGTACAAAGGAATTAAAGTGGACGGAAAGACAAACCTGCCTTCGATGGGTACGGAACCCATGAACTTCGGACAACGAGTCCTATGCTCTACCGCTGAGCTGCGAAGGCGGCCAGCAAAGCGTTGTAGATACAGAAGTGTCCGTATTGTTCTACTCCCGTGATGGGCAGAGGCACACACCATCTGATATGGACATGCACAGGAGTGCATCTGGAGTGCTCTCGTCTCCTACAACACGCCGGTCTCCGCTACAGTGCTTCGACAAGTTATGACATTTGAATACACAAGAGGTATCATAAAACAGTGCTTCAGTCAATACACAACACAGGAATTGCAGCATACATCTGGCATATACACACCATGAACTATGACTTAAGGGCAAGTTCATTTCGCAATAAAAAAAGAGCGCGAATACCGCATTATCCTGTTACGTCGTATTTTATGCGTCAGTTTTTTTTTTTTTTTTAGTGCGAATGTGCTTTTGCAAATGCGTAAATGAGCGAACATTATCATCTAGGGGAACGCGCACCAAAGATACAAACTACCCCCGGTTTGCTTGTCCCATGAAAGGAATTGCACGAACCTTCGTTTACAAAGTAGAACGTGAGAAGACAAGAAGCAGGGATATTATGTAGAGACACGACGCGCAAAACACGGACGCAGGACAAGAGAAGTGTCCGTGTTTTTTTTGCACGGCTTTTTTTTTTACATAATGGGTCCTTACCAATTCGCCCAGCTTTCTGTCTTTTTAAGAAGCAGAGCGCAGTTTAAGGGCAGTCTACCGCCCTTCATCGATTTTCTGCTTTTTATTGCGAAAGAAAGCGTACCATTCAAAGTGCAGATGTTCGCAGTGCTTTTGCTGGGAAGTCATCAGCAATTATCTAACGGAATTTTCCATTCTTCGCGGTCACCTATTCTGTATGCCGGCAACACTAGTTACTGGGTTTCTGCAATATTAATTTTAAAATGAACGCTACTGCCAGGTGTGGGTCAAATACAAATGTAATAAGTTTTTGCTTTTATGCAGGATTATAGAACCTACGTGATAATTTCTAGGTTTTTCGTGAGACTGGGACACTTATCATCAAGGATGGCCCCACTAGTCATTTTTCCCAACTTTCAGGGCCAAGTGAAAAATATTATTCTCTTTTATGGGGTACAAGCACGCTGGTTTCCGTGAATGTAAGAAACGATTGCCTCATTTTCATCATAACCGAAAAAAGACATTTTCCGAGTGATAGATAGCCCCTTCAAGTAGTTAATACATGAGGAAAAAAAAAAGAAAGAACGCCTTAGCGGGATCCATCGTGCTATTGCGGCAATGCATCATCGTCTTTGCAGCGCGAGGTGACCGAGTGTCGTGGGTCCGAATCCTGCACTTCCGCTGTTCACCGTACTTTTTTATTGCACCAATATGCGTGGCTTTATTGCATTAACGATCTGTGCATCATCGCAACAGTTTATGATCATGAGAAAGGGTGTTTTCGGGTCATAAGCAATGCCACAGCGTACAGCATGCCAGCGTCCGGCGTTCCGCATGCAGTAGGTCAGCGTCCAAGCGTCCAGTGCCGCAATGCCAAACACAGGCATGGCGCTGGCCAGCGCCACTTGTGTTTGCGATAGGGACAATGAGCCGTGAAAAGCAAAGCGGTCGCTTCTTAGGAGCACCCACGCGACCGTTTCCCCATAGAGTACGTCAGTAAGGCACCTGGAAAACTAGAAAATTTCACTCACGAGTTTGTCCAGGTCGTCAATTTCTGGTGTCGCGATCACTATTCTGTGATCGCGCGCCTCCAACACAGGGCCACTCCAGTCAGAAGGCGCCGACCAGCGGCTCGTCTCGTCAGGGCCCAGTTTAGGCACCTGCACTGCGCGCGGATCCCCGACGAACGCGCGCGCATAAAGCCCGAAGACATCATGGAACGTGTCGACGCATCGGGTGTCTCCTCTTAGGGTTCTGAAAAAGAAGGATCGTTCACTGTGGCTGTGTGTGGACCTGCAGGAACCCAACAAGACTGTCATCGTCTACGGGTACCCGTTATCACATACCGAGGAACTCTTAGGACTGCTCACCAGAGCCACCTAGCTCCCGAAGCAGGACTCAGCGTCAGCTTACCGTATAGCAGGACAAACAGAAAGCAGTCATGAGCTGACTACGTTCACTTCTCATGAAGGGCTATTTGCACTTTAGAAAGTATATTTTTGTTTAGCTTTGTCCCGCTTTATTGACATCGTCCCACTTTATTCTATTCAGACAGAATTGTCTTTTTGCGATGGTCTTCTGACGCGCGGAGACCGCGTCGTAACCCTTCAGTTCTTTGTCCAACATGTTTACAGTGGGAGCACGAATTTTACCCTCGCATTGTGCGCACAAAAAAACTTTAGAGAGAGAGATACCGGTGACTTCACTTGGATAACTAAGTTGAACTTCTGAAGCATGGCCCCGTCCGTCAAGCATCTGATGAACCAGCGAAAGTGGCATGTGCGCCTTTGGAACTGATTCCTTGGTCAGATCGACTATGGCAAAACTTAGCTATGGATACAGTCGGGCTTTAGACATCACTGTTTTTCTATGACAGTCATGGAAAAAGAGTGATGACACTCATGGATATTACTCTCGCTGGCCAGAATTATGTTTTACTCTAACCGCGATGCCGCAAGACGTAATGGAACTCTTGACAGCTCTCTTCAGCACAGAACGATTCCCCAGTGAAATCCTTACTGATGGACCTCAATTAATTTGGATGGCATTTGAAAGCTTCTTAAATAATAGCGGGCACTACACCACAGTTATCATGGTAGTTGTTAAATATTTGCAGCTCTCAAGCAATTAATTATCGACTGCTATACAATTATATGCATACATGGTTTTCAGGTTATTAATTACGCTAATGGAATGTTGATTGCTTGCACATAAGTTCCCGTGTTTTGGAACCATTTTTTCAAGGCCACCTCAAAACGAGACATATGAGGCCTACGCTTAAAGGGTCTCATCATCAACAGAGTTCGATAGACATCTGCTGGCGGTGGTGTGCATAAACCGATCAAGAATATAAGAAAACGTTTTAGCTTCTGGCCGCCCTTTAGCGTTGACGCTCGTATTTTGCACTAGATATCTGCTCTGTTTCTGCACCCAATGTTCACCGAGACCATGAGCTGTGTTTTTGTATGTTTTACAATGGTATTGCTTCAACTGCTAGTCGCATAAAAGTTGCCACATGAGCACGTAAGAACTAGCTCGCGTTTGCGGCGCCTGCCCTCGGCGTACATCATAATTCCAGTCTGTTAAGTCATTGTTAATCAGCGTTCACGTAAAAATGGTCCTAGTGAAATATTCCAAGGAAGAAGCCTACCTTATTGTATTTGTAACGATATATATCAATTAGCGCTTCATTCTAAAAGGGAGGCATGGGCAAATCACCAGTCTATCAACCAAGAAGTTTAGTTTCATAACTGTCCACTAATATCGTATCGCTGCTTCAAGGTCATTATGACAGCTATGTGAGTGCGTGTTTTAGGACTGCTTTAGGTACGGGTATGGGTAAAGCAGATCATGATAATAAAGACGCTGCTGAAGGTTGCTTGCAGTCTTAACACATGGCATGCATGCTTTATGTTGGTCCTTAACAAACCACACCTAATTCTGTTGGTGCAACGGCTATAACCCGGCTTGCGGTCTCTCCATGGGTCTCCGAGACAGCCGTAGTTTCGTACCCAGATAGGCGTACTCACAGTCATCGGCGCCGCCCTCGTCTCCGGACACCTCCCTGGAAGACGTTGCCCTTGGTAGGCGCCTGAGTCCGCCCGCCGGGACATTCGCCTTTCCGTCCTAAAACTTGACGTTGTAGGAGTAGCTGCTCAGCTGGAGGGCCCACCGCTGGATCCTGGCGGCCGTCATGACTCGAATAGGCTTATCTGGGTTGAAAATACTGACCAGTGGCTTGTGATCAGTCAAAAGTGTAAACTTCCTACCCAACAAATATTGCCGGAATTTGGCTACTCCGAATACCAAGGCGAGCGCTTCCTTTTCAAGCTGTGAATATTTCCGCTCCACGTCTGTGAGTATCCATGAACGGAAGCCAATGGGTTGCCTCATGCCCTCAGCTGCATGCGACAGAACGGCTCCAATGCCGACGGCTGAAGCATCACATTCTAGTACCAACGGTTTATCCGGATCGTAATGGGCGAGAAACTCTGCTTTCCTTATCAGAGCTTTGACCGCTTCGAATGCCTGCTGCTGAGGTACGCCCCACTTCCACTCCGTCTTGGCGCGTAGTAGTGAATGTTGAGAATACATATATTGGAGTATGTAAAAACAGCGGAAACCTATGGCGTTTCCGTTGTCAATGTATTTACTACGACCTGTTCCAGATATGTATGGCTGTTTTTTTTACAGGCCAACTAGTTCTTATTACTGAATGTTCCTTCATTACAAAATAGATCGGCCGGAGGAGAAGTAAAAAAACTATAACTACATGCACCTTTCTCCGAACGAATTGTATATGCTGCTAATGGACGGTGATAATGTATTGCTAGCGCATAACAGAGCAAGAAGCACGGGATGAAGTGCTTTTCTAGTGCAATGAAACTTTCTCCCACTGAACCCAAAAGGGGTACAGTTACACTACCAGGGAAACAAACCTCGCACACAAATAACTTTCTTTTTTCACAAACTACGAGCAGTGCACCGCCACCCATCAGCACCCCACCCCCTCTATGAACATCCATAATAATAATATAGTTTATTGTCCCCTGGGGGGAAATACAAGGACAATGGGCCTGTCGAAGTCCTCAGGAAGGTTGGATGACTAGGCCCGGCCCATCAGCAGACGATCAATGACAACACAGGGATCGAAATGTTTGTACGCTACTTTATACGAAAAAGGTAACACAGATAAATAGCCTATTTACATAGTATTTGATGATTTGTGGGGTTTAACGTCCCGAAACCAGCTCTGATTATGAGAGACGCCGTAGTGGAGGTCTCCGCAGATATCGACCACCTGGGGTTCTTTAACGTGCACTGACATCGCACAGCACACGGGCCTCAACATTTCGCCTCCACATTTATATAGTATTTAAACACAGCACAAAAAACAAAAGCATTACATACAATTAATAATGACACGTACGGTTGTTTTGGTTTAAGTGAGAAGCCGTTGTCACTTTCCTTTCACACGCGCGCTTGTTGTTTGCGGCGAGTGCCGTTATCACTTTTGAGTGCTGCGTGCGTCACGACCACGTGACAATAATATAACATAACAAGAAAAGATAAATTGTGATTTGCCTGGCGCGGGCGGTGCAGTAATACCTGGACCATACCCGCATATCGGTAATAATAATCTCCAGAGCTTTAAGTCGCAAACACCACGACATGATGGTGAGATACGCCGTAGGTGGAGGATCCGAAAATCTCCTCCTCCTTGCCTTCTTCAACGTGCACTGACATCGCACACTGCAGGCGCCTCAATATTTCGCCTCCAACGAAATGCAGCCAGCGCGACAGAGATTCCATCCTGGGACCTTCGCATCAGCAGCCGAGTGTCAGAGTCACTAGACCATGAAGTGTGTAGATTTGGGCTTGTTGGTAAGACATGACTGAAGTGACTACAGCGCGCAAGACACAAGGACAAGAGAAGAGGACACACGTGTGTGTCCTCTTCTCGTGTCCTTGTGTCTTGCGCGCTGTAGTCACTTCAGTCACTAGACCACCGTGGTGGGGCTGTACCCACCTTTTAAAGGCGGGCATAAGACACACGTGATTTGTTGCTTTCTTTGTCTCTTTCACACCCTACCTGAATATACAGTGTTGGTATGAGCCACGCGAGCTTTCAGTAATGCTAATCATGACGTCACTGACAATCGTACTATGTAATTGATGTCACGGCCTATCAGTTAGTCATGCATTCGTACTTCTTTGTCCAAACCTCCGCATATACCAAGGGAAGGAGACCCGAGTTTTTATTACATTAGTTTGTGTGTGTGTGTGTGTGTGTGTGTGTGTGTGTGTGTGTGTGTGTGTGTGTGTGTGTGTGTGTGTGTGTGTGTGTGTGTGTGTGTGTGTGTGTGTGTGAAAAAGGGGACGGCGGGGCGATTCAAAACGCGCACATAATTCGCGCCAAAACCGCAATCTCAATTTCCGGTATGCTACGGGCGAACTGCGGTGTCATCTTTGAGAAACATATTGTCACCATGTGGTAGCGTTATAAAACAGAATAAGGATATCAGCGCAGTACGAAGAGAGTAACGGCAATTTCGCATCGTGGGCTTCTCGGGGATGTCTACAAAGTGATTGCGCATACTTTTGGTTTTGCTGTAGCACTTCAAATGCTATATAATCTAAGTTAGCAAATTGAGCAATTAGGTGAAATATGAAGAATAATGGCACGCGCTCCATTTAAAGCTTTAAGGAAATCCAACGAATCCAGCACATTGCGGAAATCGATCTCTCGCGAAGCAGCAACCAAGAAAATTGCCTATTCTGAATCGTTTGGCACTCATCCAAGTGTCTCCAGCGTGTAAGGTCAGCGAATTTCCGTAAATTAGCAGTAGCTTGCGTAGCAAGGGTACATAAGGCACGCCGACTGCGCTGTATCGACTTTAGTGCACAGTTTGCGCGCAGTGGATCACTGACACGTTCGCAAAAAGAAAAGAAAAAGAAGAAAAGAAAGAAGAAGGCGTCAGGAGCCCGAAGAAATCTTAATTACCTGTCAGCGCTATAGTAGTCAGAGGAAAAGGCATTTCGAAATTTTATTCAGGAATTTAAACATTCCCCTGAATTCTCAGAATATTCTTTCCTTTGGAGCGTCCTCACTAGGTTACAGCAACAGGAACGTCTGCTTAGCCATGTGCAATTTCCTTCGTGACACAAGAAGAATTCGTTGCTAATCATCTTTCCAACCAAAACTTCGTACCTCGAAATTGCCGCCACTAGTTTATTAAACCTCAAATTATTTATTATGGTTCATTAGTATTATAAATAGTCTATCACTCTAACATTTCATTCTTCCTTACATTACCGATTCCTTACTCTTCCTTTGTTTTAGCTCACTTTTTTTTTTCCTTTTTTATATTAACCGCCGGCTTCATGGCCAATCCCCCGTAGTGGGCAAGAGCCAAATAACAAGGAGAAAAGAAAAAGAAATCTTTTGTTACAATGGTGATAAAAACTTCAGACGGTGGTCTAGTGGCTAAGGTACTCGGCTGCTGATCCGAGGGTCGCGGGATCGAATCCCGGCTGCGGCGGCTGCATTTCGATGGAGGCGAAATGTTGAGGCCCGTGTGCTGTGCGATGTCAGTGCACGTTAAAGAACCCCAGGTGGTCGAAATTTCCGGAGCCCTCCACTACGGCGTCTCTCATAATCAGAACTGGTTTTGGGACGGAAAACCCCACAAAACAACAACAACATAAAAACTTCAGGCTAGCGATGGGTCTCTTACAATCAGAGAATTTTTTTCACTAAAACGATTATGACGGGTAAAAAGAAACCGGCGCGCACTCTTATTTACTTATGTGTCCATGATGGAGTACGCATGTACATCATTGGGCATTTTTAGCAACTGTTTTCCGTCATATGTAGCATATTTGCTTTCACGGTCTTGTAAGGAGTTACAACATGCATGTTTAGCAGCTGTTTTCCATCGTATGACGGCAACCGTCTGCTAATCATTGATACGTTAATACGACGGCAATGAGCTGCTAAACATTGCATGTTGCAGCTCCTTACAAGAGCATGAAAGCAATTAGGATGGGAAACAGCTGCCAAGCATGCATGCTCTCACTTCCCATGAGACCGTGAAAGAAATTACGCTACACACGAACTTACACATCCATTTGCTTGTACAGAATTTTCTGTGGCCACGTCCTAGCAGATGTTTGCAGTGCACGTGAGACGAGATTGATATTTCAGTTTATCTGTCCCACCTAACGTCTACAGGCCACTGATATCACAACAACAAAAGTAATAAAGCAAACCAGGCTGCTGTAAAATGCCGCAATGATCGTTCAGTGATGAGCTCTAGTACTAAACCGAAGAAAGCGCAGAAGTGCCTTCCTTTAATCTTTAGCCCTTTCTTTTGGTATCATAACGCTCGTGTTATATTCACACCTGCCACCTTGTCCAAGTGTCCTTCTATCACAAACACGTTGTGATAAATTATACGTACTTTCCTATTTTCCAACCCTTCGCATCAATTGTTAATTAGCCTCTGGTGCATGGTGCCCAGCCACATCTATACAGCGACTCACAAATTTTTTTTTATAACATAAGCGAACTGCTGGCCGCATTTTTTCGCAACTCAGAGAACACTGCTTACGCAATACGTTCTGGGAAGGAGACGTTTTGAAGGAACTGTTAGGGCACACATGCCCTGTTTCAGCAATATCATAGGCCACCATTAACCACGTGTGCCATTAAGTCAAGCACAGATAACGGAAATTTGATGTCACAGGGAATCTGTGCTGTAGCTTGGCCTGTATAACGTCGGGCTTTCGCGTTACCAAAGGCCATTCCTCGAAGCACGCCCACTTTACTGCAGTCCTTTCATCCAACCCAACTGCAGTCGTCGCTTCAACGTGCTCTTCGTAGCCTAGCTGCGTTCCATGATGAGATGCTACGGTAACGTGCGCCTTTTATGCGTCTTCCAAGCACGTAATGTCCCCTCGTAAACTTGGCTCCGCACTCTTACAGCACTTAACTTTAGTTTAAAAGCTTTCCTTACGTAAGACGTGCCCCACGCGTGGGCGTCTACGCGCCGTACCACTCGCAGGATGATCTATAGTAGGAGCAGATCGCCGACACTCCTCTCACCGTCAGACACTCCTCTCACACGTCGATAGCTCATCGCTTTCCGACCTCTCTATCCAAGAGAGAAATTACGACGTCGTAAATGTTCCAAGCGGCCCTTCGCTGTGGCGCTCTACGGCAGAAAGAGACCGGTACAAGAATAAAGAAAATATATAAAAGGAGTGTAGCGACTACATTACATCGAATTATAGTGAAATTTGGCACCGAAGAGCAAAGCTGCATAGCGTTATGGTCGGTGCCTCCAGCCGGATTCAGTACGGAGCCTGCACTCCCATGATGACGAGTCTCACAGCGCGCGAACATGGCATAAAATGGGACAGAGAAGAAAGAGCGCTGACTTCCAACTGATCTTTATTTTGCAGAGTGGCAAAACATATGCGTACAAAGACACATAAAAACAAGCGTAATCAGTTTACTGACAGTCAAATCACGTGTGACACGCGTTCGCGATTGCCCATCGCCCGCATAGATAATCACGCTCAAACCATGACAGTGCGACGGATGGGGTGCTTACGCAGTTGTCGCCTAATTTGTGTACCTTTACCGCTTCTATTATCTCGCGGGTTAGCTGACACCGTGCATTGCCACTATCGCACACTGATCGAAGAGGGGGCTGCAACCGCAGTCCCGGCAATGAATGTCAAGGTGCCCCTGCGCCACATTGGTATCTGTTGACGTTTCTGCCCTTTCCTGCCGGTGGCTCAAAACAAAATATCCTTCTTACTCCTCGTTCTACATCACAGTTGACGAAGATACATTGAAACGTCTGAATGACCCGTCAATGTGGCCGTGCGGCTGCATTTTCCAGCCGTTCCGTGGGATTCTCCACGAAGACATGCTCCATCCCTCAGAGTGCACACCCGCAAGCAACGGTGCCGTGTAATTTGGATATATCTTATCAGAACGCTCGTGGTCTTCGCACTAGGACGCGTGAATTCTTTGCTAATGTTGTTTCGTCTTCTTTTGACCTTATCGTGATTTCTGAAACGTGGCTGTGCAGTGAAATTCCTTCATGTGACTATCTTCCGTCGAACTACACCACCTTCCGCAGTGATCGGGACTTCTGTGCAACTAAACAAAAAGGTGGCGGTGTATTGATGGCTGTAGGCAGTTCTCTAAGATCTATCAGACGCAAGTACATAGAAACAATTTCTGAATCGATTTCGGTTGAAATTAGTCTTGAACGCTGTGAAAAATTGTTGATTGGGTGTTTATATGTATCACCTAGCGTTTCACCAATCGCAGATCATCTCTTCTATTGAAAATGTGGTAATTTCACATAAGAAGCACAGAATTCTTGTACTTGGCGATTTTAACACTCCTGGAATTGACTGGACCACACTTAATTTTTCTCATTATCATAATTTCTTAGAGAACAAG
Organism: Hyalomma asiaticum; assembly: GCA_013339685.2. Taxonomy (NCBI): domain Eukaryota; kingdom Metazoa; phylum Arthropoda; class Arachnida; order Ixodida; family Ixodidae; genus Hyalomma; species Hyalomma asiaticum. Next base: position 106,152,207 of record CM023485.1, on the reverse strand, counting down.
TGCAGCGTATTGTTAGATTTTTTCGCTTTTAATTCAATACAGCAGCACAATAATATCGCCAATTCCTGTGGTAACGTCTTAGATCTGTGTATTTATAATAATCAACCTATCGAGGTATCACTCTCTCACATCTCTCTTGTTCGTCCTGACAAACTTCACCCACCACTCAAACTAACACTCCGTATGTCACCAGAAGAACCAAGCTATCCTGGAAAAATCGACAGAACGGCCAGATTTGCCTTCAAGCGAGGTGACTACGTTGGCTTGTACCATGACTTGTCCTCCACAGATTGGCCACTGGTAACTGACAAACGCAATGTTGATGATCAAGTCGAACAGTTCACGTAACTTATCTTGACCAGCATGCGCAAGTTCATTCCCCAGTATACACCTATCCCTCCTGGTTCTCATCAGAACGTCTAAGTGCACTAAAGCATAAAGGTAACGCACAGAGGAAGTATAAATGTTCTCCACCAACTCATTTGAAGGAAGAATTCTGTCGTTTTCGTGCTCTTTGTAAACGCCTGTATAAACAGGATCACAGTCTATACATTTCATTTTTATATAAAAGTGCGTCTGACAGGCCGGCTGAGCTTTGGAAGTATGTGCGCAAACGGTCGAGCAAAAGTGGCGAGTCCTTCAGGATACTCGATCCAAATGGAGTAGAAGTTCAAGCCGTCGCTGACCGTTTTCCCATGCATTTCTCATTTGTTTATAAGTCCCCAGCCTCTGTAGCAAGTAGCGGTCGACAGGTTAAGGCAGTTGGCAGAGCTGACGCTGTGTCGCTAGATAAAGATTCCATTTCAGAACGCATTAAGCGCTTGAAACCATCCTTTTCAACTGGCCCAGATAGCATCCCCTCTGCCATACTAAAAGCCAATGGCAGTATACTTGTACCAGTACTGACTACCATATCTAATAAGTGTCTGCATGCTTCAACTTTTCCTAGCATGTGGAAAAGTGCTCGTGTTTTCCCAGTATTCAAGTCTGACTGTAAATGTGACGTATCGAACTACCGCCCTATTTCCATTCTTTGTGCCGCATCAAAAATCTTTAAACTTGCTCTTCACAAAATATTGTCTTTTGATGTAAAAAATTCATTGATTGCGAATCAGCATGGGTTTCTTGCTGGCCGCTCAACTGTCACTAATCTTGCCAGTTTCATGATGCAAGTCTCCACGCCTATATCGCAGAGAGGACAGGTTGACGCTATTTACTGTGACCTTAGCAAAACTTTTGACGTTGTCAGCCATTCGCTGCTTGTGGATAAACTTGCGCACTTCGATGTTGATTCTTCAATTGTGAATCTCCTGCATAGCTATCTTCTTCGTGGATCATGTTATGTTGCCGTAAATGGCCAAACGTCGTCTTTGTACAAAGCTACAAGTGGGGTTCCTCAAGGGTCGGTATTGGGCCCACTCCTCTCTTTAATTTATGTTAATGATGTTTCTTCTGTCATTCGTAATTCTCTTTCCTTTTGTATGCCGATGACATAAGGATATTCAAGGAAATTCATTCAGTCATCGGTTGTCGCTTGCTGCAATCCGATTTGTTTTCTTTTTCTGAATGGTGCAGGAGCAATAACCTCTCTCTAAATATTTAAAAAGCCAAGGTAATGAGTTTCACTCGAAAAACATCTCGTGTGCCATTTTTATATTCTGTCAATTCTGTGTCGTTGGGTACGGTTTGTGAGATCAATGATCTAGGTGTTCTTTTTGTTAGCACCTTACACTTTTCTGCTCACGCTAAGCGTGTTGCTCTGCGGTGTCTTCGCACCCTAGGCTGTGTTTGCAGAATGTCTAGAGACTTCCGTTCTCCTATGCCTTTCCGCATACTGTACACCGCGATATGCCTTCCTCAACTTTAGTATGCATCTGCGATCTGGAATGGCATTTCTAATTCCAGCAGCAAAGCCATTGAGCTAGTCCAGAAAAAATTCCTCAACATCTATAACCATAGGTTCGCTAGAAATGGCCCTGATCCTTGCATTGGCACTGTTGGATCACTATCACTGCCATCACTACACTGCCGGAGAAAACGTGCTGATCTTTTATTTCTTTTCAAGCTTGTTCATGGTATCATACCGTGCCCTGTGCTGCTCAACTGTCTTAATTTCCAAATTTCACGTAAGCTCACTTGAGAGAATAGACCTTTTCATGTAACCGCCTGCCTCTGTGAACATTGGACCACTGACAGGATGCAATGTCCTTACAGTGCTTACTTTTTAGAGCTCGATGTTTTTCACAGCTCCCAGTCGCTGTTCTGCTCCGAACTTTGCACTGCACAAACATAGTGTCGTACACTGTTGAAATTTGTTCTCGTTTTGCTCGCGCATAGTTGTATATGTGCAATTTTATTACGTTTTTTATCCCTGATATTTTATTATGAATGATTGGCCTTTGTTGTTTTTCATTAGTATTTTTTATAGTCTCCTTATTCTATAGTTTCTTTTTATTTTTTCCTTGCGCCAGTACGAAGACCTTACAGTTGTTCCTGGGCACGTTAAATAAACGTTTGATTGACTGATTGATTGATTGATTGATTATTAAAAAGCAAGAAGCAAAAGTCACTGTGATTTCTACAGTTATCAGATTGTTTCTTGTTGGATCCTTCACATGTTACTAGGATTACCTGCTCTAATTGTGCCGTATAATTATCTTCCTTATGCTATTGCCTATAGAGAATTAATTCCCGACACAAAATGGTTGTTATATTATTATTTGTCTGTAATGCTTTTGTTTTTTCTATGGTATTTAAATACTGTGTAAATAGGCTATTTATCTGTATTATCTTTTCTTGTATAAAGTAGCGTACAAACTTTTTCGATCTCCGTGTTTTCATCGATCGTCTGCTGATGTGCCGGGCCTATTCCTCCAAGCTTCCTAATGGCTTTAACAGGCCTGTTGTCCTTGTATTTTCTCCTCCGGGTGACAGTAAACATTATTATTATTATTATTATTATTATTATTATTATTATTATTATTATTATTATTATTATTATTATTATTATTATTATTAAGGGTCGGTATTGGGCCCACTGCTGCTTTTAATTTATGTTAATGATGTTTCTTCAGTCATTCGGAATTCTCCTTTCCTTTTGTTTGCCGATGACATAAAGATATTTAAGGAAATTCATTCAGTCGTCGATTGTCGCATGCTGCAATCCGATTTGTGTTCTTTTTCTGAATGGTGCAGGAGCAATAACCTCTCCCTAAATATTTCAAAAACCAAGGTAATGAGTTTCACTAGAAAATCATCTAGCGTGCCATTTTTATATTCTGTCAATTCTGTGTCGTTGTCTAAGGTTTCTGAAATCAATGATCTAGGTGTTCTTTTTGATAGCACCTTACACTTTTTTGCTCACGCTAAGCGTGTTGCTTTGCGGGGTCTTCGCACCCTAGGCTGTGTTTGCAGAATATCTAGAGAATTCCGTCCTCCTATGCCCTTCCGCAAATTGTACACCGCGATATGTCTTCCTCATCTTGAGTATGCATCTGTGATCTGGAATGGCATTTCTAATTCCAGCAGCAACGCCATTGAGCGAGTCCAGAAAAAATTCCTGAACATCTATAACCATAGGTTCGCTAGAAATGGCCCTGATCCTTGCATTGGCACTGTTGGATCACTGTCACTGCCATGACTACACTGCCGGAGAAAACGTGCTGATCTGTTATTTCTTTTCAAGCATGTGCATGGTGTCATATCCCGCCCTGTACTGCTCAAATATCTTAATTTCCGAATTCCACGTAAGCTGACCAGAGAGAATAGACCTTTTCAAGTAACCGCCTGCCTCTGTGAACATTCGACCGTTGACAGGATACAACGTCTCTACAATGCTTACCTTTTAGAGCTCGATGTTTTTCACAGCTCCCAGTCGCTGTTGTGCTCCGACCTTTGCACTGTACTAACATGGTGTCGTACACTGTTGATACTTTCTTAAATTTCTTTTATTTCCTTATTTTTTTAATTTCTTTATTTTTTTCTTGTTTTGCCTTCGCATAGTTGCATATGTGCAATTTTATAGCGTTTTGATCCCTGAGATTTTATTATGAATGTTGGCCTTTGTTGTTTTTTATTAGTATTCTTTTCTGTAGAGTCCTTATTGTATTGTTTTTTGTTATTTATTTTTCCGTGCGCCAGTACGAAGACCTTACGGTTGTTCCTGGGCACGTTAAATAAACTTTTGATTATTATTATTATTATTATTATTATTATTATTATTATTATTATTATTGTTGTTGTTGTTGTTGTTGTTGTTGTTGTTGTTGTTGTTGTTGTTGTTGTTGTTGTTGTTGTTGTTAAATTCGTCTTTCCTTCTTTATACAGGTGATATCAATATATCTGAAGAAATTTATACTATTAACGGCTGTCACATTCTGCAGTCAGATTTGCTTTCGTCTTCAGAATGGTGCAAGGACAATTTCCTCTCATTAAACACCAACAAGACCAAAGTCCTGGCTTTCTCTCGCAAAACTGCGTGCGTATCATTTCCATACTCTGTTAATTCTGTAGCGTTATGTAAGGTGTGCGGGGTAAATGGCATAGGTGTTCTCTTTGGCGCAACTTTACACTTTTTTGCTCATACTGAGCGTGTTGCTATGCGAGGTCTTCGATCCCTCGGCTCCGTTTGCAAGCTGTCAAGAGAATTCTATTCTTCGATACACTTCTTTAAGTTGTACACCCCGATATGTCTACGCCAACTTGAATATGCTTCTTCGATATGGAATGGTACCTCTGACCCCAGCATTAGCACCATCGAGCGAGTACAGAGAAAATTCCTAAGAATATGCAATCATCACTTTCCTCGAATGGGCTCTGGATATTGCACAAACAGTATTGGTTTGTGGTCCCTGCCATATCTTCACTGCCGCCGAAATTGTCCTGATCTGCTTTTTTTTAACCTTTGCATGGTACGATAACATGCCCGGAACTGCTTCAGTGCATCAATTTTCGAATTCCGCGCAAGATAATAAGAAAGCAAAGGCCTTTTCATGTACTCGCCCATGTATGCCAATACTCGACCATCCAGCCAGTACATAATCTCTACAATACCTATTTTCTAAACCTTCATATTTTCCAAGACTCCCTACCGTTGTTTTCATCTGCGATTTGGGCTCTTATAGAATAATATCGCCCATTGTACGTTTTTTTTTTCTTGGTGTGAACTTGATGTTACATGATGCCTTGATGTGGACTGCTTTTAACACTATCTCTATTTTTCTTGTTTTAGCTTGTCTTGTCGTCCCGATTTTTCTTCGTTGTTTTCCTGCTTTATTGTTTTCCTCTATTTTCCCTCTATGTTGTTCTGAATCTGTTTCTTGTCCCCCTATAGGCCTAATCTTGTGTTTTTCTCCATGGTGAAGACACCTTTAGTTTTTCCATTCTTTTTATATATTTATTTGTACTTGTCCAGTATCACCATGCCGTTGCGTGCGCCAGCACCAAGACCTCTCGGTTGCTCCTGGGTACGTTTCAGAAAATTTATTATTATTATTATTATTATTATTATTATTATTATTATTATTATTATTATTATTATTATTATTATTATTATTAGGTAGTAGTAGTAGTACAAGTTGTGCGTTAATTCAAGCTCGTCCATGGGTAGTTTAAAATGAAATCTGTAAAGCGTTGCTATTGCCAATGTTTCCATTTCGACAAAGCGCGTTAAATATAAACTCTCTCATTTCTGCGGCAGCATTCTACTACTGTTTGTACAATGCTATTACGAATGCCTAATTTTCTGCTAAACTCATACAGTGAGGGCCGCAGTGAGGAGTAAGGAAAGTGAGGCACAACCATCCCATGCGACCGGAGAACTTTAAGGCGATATTCGGCTTGTACCGTAAATCCCTACTAAACGTCGCCAGAATACTTCAAATGTTAGTTTCAGATCACAGCGTGGGATCACTGTTCGAAACAATCCGGCCGAAGAGTTTAGAAGGCCGCTCCGTGCTTCGACTGTGCGTCCCCTTGCCTTCTCCACGGATCGGGAACTGTAAGCGTTTTATCTCGGCCATTTATTTGGTCGTCGAAAGTTTCAGGTTGCCATGATTAAAGCACAGAGGGCGAACAGCGGCTCAGGAAGAATTGCGAGCCAGAACAGACATTAGCGCGGTAATTGCTTTGCCGCCGCTAATTGAGCCACGCACGCCACCGCGGCTTAGGAACCGAATAGCCTTGGCCATGGACGAACGACGCTGAACGTGAGAGAACCGCCACACTGACACCCAGCTGCCGTTAGCGATATGGCCAGGTCATCGCAGCTTTAGGGACTATATGCTTAGCTGTAGCGACGCTTTTTATGCTTGTGTTATGTGCGCCAGCATGTGATACATTCGCGCTTTTAACTGGGTGTGCGTACCATAGCAAGTGCGCTATGTCAAGAGTAAACGCTTCACTCTGGTGCGTCGACAATGCAAGGCAAATTAATCAGTATTAATACGCGTGGAGCTTCATATTCTTCCCGTATTCAGTATTGTTTACCCTTCTCAAGTTGACTTGAACTTTTCTACCTCCGCGTCTTATCCTTACGCTATCCTTATAGGTTCTCGCTTATCTCCCTTGGTATCCTCTTATTGTTCGTACGAAGATTTATTGCACTGCCAACTGCTACGCTACCGAAGGAAATCATAAGCAGCATCACTAATAATAATAATAATAATAATAATGCATGTATTGTGCTATTCTGTGTGCAGTAGTAGTAGTAGTAGTAGTAGTAGTAGTAGTAGTAGTAGTAGTAGTATAAAACTTATTTCATTTCAAAGTTACAGGCAGACCATTTGGACCGCTGGATGGATGGATGGATATTAGGAGCGTCCCCTTTATAACGGGGCGGTGGCCGGGCCACCAAGCTCTAGCTTTATTTCTTTTTCGTTTACAACCATTTCTTTTCCCGAATAACATATATTTTCACAACTAATTTTTTTTCCTCGTCTATTTATTTTATCTATTATCGTTCTGCTGTGATGTAACAATCATACCCGAACTACCTTGCGCCTTTGTTTGCTCCATACTTTTGCGCCACCAATGCTTTAAGCGCCTTTTACTTATATCTATCGCCGACATGTTCAGCTTTCCCCTGTTACTCCTGAAACCCATGGCCTCCTGTAGGGTAGTGTCCACAGCTACACCTGGGTGGACATCTGTACATTCAATCAAAATATGGTATGTCGTTTCCCTAGCTTTTCCACAGCACGTACATGTATCCCCTTCTTTATTGAATTTCGCTCTGTAACTTCGGGTTCTCAGGCAACCGGACCTTGCCTCAAACAGTAAAGCGCTTCCCTTTGAATTATCGTAAAATTTTTTTCTCTTGATTTCGTCTTTCCCTTTCGGTAGTTGTTCGATGCCGAATTCTTCTCCATTCTTGCTATCCAATCCGAGTTCTCCGCCGCTCTGACCATGCTCTTAACGCTCTTTTTCGTCCCATCCGTTTCGTTACTGGATGTATACTTACTGGTAAGCTTCCTAGTTCTCTTCCTCCATTGTGAATCAACGTTCTTCCTATACAAATACCTGAATACTTTCGCTGCCCATCTACTTTCTTTTATATTCCTTAATCTCTGTTCGTACCTAATTTTACTCTGAGCTTCCCTTCCCTCAAAGTCAGACCATCCCATATCCCCCTTAACAGCCTTGTGCGACTCGGCAGCGCTCATCTTCCACCCATTCTGCGCCAACCCAGTCGAGCGAGTTGGTGACTAAGAAGGAAGGGAGGGAGGATATGAAGCCAATTGCTGAGCAACCGCGCAGAAATTGGCTCTTGTTTGCAGCGCCGAGTCATGATATGACGTATGCTATCACATGTTGTGTGGCATCACGTGTACGGCCAGACTGTTTAAATGGCTTATGCGCAAAAGGTTTCTGAGACCGCGAATATTCCAATTTTGTTCTTGGTGTATGTTTAATTGATCTAGCTTCATCCCACCATTATCGATCCTTGTAAAACCAGCCTCGAACGCGAAGGGAATACCAGCTGTGTCGCATAACGTTTGATCCGAGCTCCATCGATTCTCATCTAGCGCTTCCCAACTTTATCAATTCTTATCGCACCCACTGGAACTATTAGTCAATTCTTATCATCCTTATCGGTTTCCATCCGACCACACACATGGCTGCATGTCTTAATTCATGGATATGCGCTGATCCCATACACCGCAGGTCGAGGGTTCTATATCCCGCATGCTTAGAAGGTTCGATGCTTGATACTTTATGAACATCGGAGGTTGAATGATCGCCTCCCTACATGTTCAGAAAGTCAAAGATTCTTGTCCCAAAACGTTTGCTGAGTCGTATGTTCTACTCGTTATTCACTACACACCACAACATGTTTGCCATGTGTATCTTATACACAAAGCCATACGCATTGGCATGGGAATTATTTTTGAAAACCATTCTTAGGTCGCTACGTTTCCAATGCTCTAAATTTCAACCCTAAATATTGTCGTATTACGAAAGTAATTCCCCATTACGAAGCCTTGCGTTGTGGACACCACTTCGTTCCAGTAGTCATCAAAGGACACATAAACGCCATAACGTAAATAAATATCTACAGTGAAGCGCGCTGAAAACTGACGAAGCTGAAACAAATAGGATGCTGTTTTCAAGTTCTGCAGAGTGCAGTGACCTGTCTAGTACGAGAACAGATGTGTGTGTTCTCTGTAGACGCAGTAAACATTATACGAGTCTGCCTCTCTGAACAGGCGTTTCACGTTATGACACCTTATATCCAGATCTTTCATGTTTCTTTCTTTTCCTCTTTTCGACTGAGCACTGCAATTCAGAGCCGATCAATTCGCCTCTCGGAGAGCAATACCCATGCCTGCCGGCTCAAAGCAGGAAAAAAAATAAATTCGGGCGATCGTTTCAGCTTTGCAGCATTGGTTCTTTGTCTTACACAGATAACAGCGCATTGGCTGGAGCGGAAACAACAGGCCATTACCCCTCACTATATTTGCTAGGCTCTTAAATTACTCGTCTCCGCTCGTCATACTGGAAATACGCTTGTTGGCGTGAAGAAGCCCTTTCAGCATCCGTGGTGTCGGTAACAGGAGTTAGGCAATGTCGCGAGAGTACACAGCTTCAGCGAAGTGCGTTGGAACCTCAAACCAAAAGAAAGATTCGTAGCGTGCTTATTAAGCTGTAAATTTTGAAATAAGAAGCCTTTCTTGGCAAACTGGGTCAATTTTGACCACATCTATCTATTTATTTATCGCCCTATCTCGCAGCTGTCTCGGCGATGAGATAGAAAGACGTCTCGGCGCTGTCCTGGTAGTCTCTTTCACTCGGCATATCAAGATGAGGATGGTATGCAGAAGAGTATGAGAAATTGAGATAGAGAAGGAGAAAGAGATACATGGAGAGAGAAAAGAAAAGGGAAGAGAGAGAGAGAGAGAGAGCTGATTTAGTGCAAGAAAACATCGGTGTGGTTTCCCTAAAAAAAAATCCCGCAGATCCCACGCAGTGTAAGAATCAGTGGAGTCAGCGAGTACGTTGTGTACGGAGGATCATGTGGCATTCAGCGAAGTATTGCGAATAGGATGAAGCCCTTCGTGCAGAATGCATGAGTAGGTGTATTCCTAACATCCATGGGCTGACTAAGGAACTAGACGGCACCATGGTGACCGAATTGTAGGTGATAGGGACGTAACGCTGGCACTGACGTCAGTGTACCGCAAATACGCCCATTTCCTCGAACAGAAATGTACGCTACGACGCTGTGATGTGCCTGTTATGAGCGTCACTCATTGAACAGTTCCTAAGGGATCCAGCAAAGTTGGACAAAAGCATGCCGAGTACTAGTAGAATATATGTATCCTTTATCACATTGCTAAGAAGCGTAAGAGACATTAACACAAGCGCCACAATGACAACTACTGGTGTATTAGGTTTGTTTCCTATTCCGCGTGGGAGAAGCCGCCGTAGCCTAGTGGTAATGTGCTTGCTTGGCACTTCGGTGGGCCGGGTTCGATACCCGTCTACCTTTTGGTACGTTCCTTCAGAGATTACAGCGCGTTCGTGTATGTCCGTGTTACGTCTATTTTATATTCCCAGGCTACAACACTACGTATGCCTTTGTTACATTTAAGTGCGCTCTGATGATACGTTAAGTGCCTGTTTTTACTTGGTTCGAGGTTGGAATGGGCTGCACAGAACTCAAACGCCTGTGGCACATTGCCGAATAACACGGCCCGAGCACTACGGCTGTGAGCCATACGTGGTTACAGTATCGTTAATCGTGACGTGCATGACGATTACATCATGTTAGAGATGTAAAGGCCAATTGTTATTGTTCCTCATATATTGATATCCTAGCATCCTAATTTTGGTGTAATGCAGGTGAACGAGACGACCGGAAGACCACCGAGACGTAGGCGGATAGATAGATAGATAGATAGATAGATAGATAGATAGATAGATAGATAGATAGATAGATAGATAGATAGATAGATAGATAGATAGATAGATAGATAGATAGATAGATAGATAGATAGATAGATAGATAGATAGATACGGTCAAAGTTGCTCAAGTACGCCGAGAAATGCTTCGCATTTAAAAAATTGTTCTTCTTGGATTAAGTTTGCAATGCTCTGCTAAGCCTCCACAGATACCCTGGCCATTGGTGTATGCGATAACAGAGCCTCGCCTAATGTTTCGTTTCACTCATATGGTAACTCCGCTTTTTGTGACATGCATTAACTTCTTTTTTTATATGATGCAAGTGAAGTTACATTACTTTTTGGGGGCAGCGATGAAATGCCAACTTGCGCCATGTCCTTAACCGAAATTAAATATCACAACTGCTTTCATTTCTCGGTCGTTTAGATTACAGGATTACAGCGCATCTGACGTTCGTGAGACGTCGCGATTGCAACGGTGTCATCGATATTTCCCACGATCAACCTTCCGGGGAGCATGCTGTCCTGGTCACCACACATATAAAATTTCGCACGTTATATTTCGCGACTTAATGAAATGAGCTACGTTCACCTAACGATCGCGAAGTGCTGGACTGAAGTCACAAAGTTAATGAGCCGTTGCGAAATCTAGCGTTACTAGTACTGGTAGCTTCGAAGTAATTTCGAAAATCTCATGTTAATTTTACGCATGTGTCACGACCGCTCAATTGTGAGCTTTCTGAAACGGCCTGCCAGGCTGCGTTAAGCAGCACGCGAAAATACCGGTCGCGTAAGTTCGAAAGCGTCAGGGCTGTTCTGCATGAAACGTTGCACAGCGCGCGCTTTATGCATAAAGTCGGGGCTATCAACATAGGTCATCAAGCTACCAACATTCATTAGTAGCCATCAAACAACTTCGAGAAGTGCGTTTGAGTGCTTTCTTTTTTTATGCATTTTAATGTGATAACGCATTTACTAAAGCGTGCGTCTCTGTGAAAACGCCACAACATGTTAGCACGTTTTATGTACCTAAGGAGTTACAGTTCCTCACAATGTAGTTGCTCCCTCCTTTGTTGTATTTCGCGTCTAATCTTTTAAAACCTGAACGCAATGTAGCGGTGCAGCATTACAACAACCATCCAACCAAGATGTATAACAATACTTGAAACTGTGTGTGAAAAACCATTTTCATCGCACTAGCATATAGCAACATTGTATTTGTTGCACAGCATCTCCGATTCACTTTCGGATGGGGTTTTACAATAATGAACAAACAAAAACCTACTAGAGAATAAGATCATAGAAAAACGTCACACCTAATTACAGTTGTATGAGGCAGGTATAGCATGATGGCAAATTTGCGATAAAAGCTGGTTCTGGCAAAACTGTCGAAATAAATTTTTCGTCTTACCTACCGCAGGTACACACCCCAAAAGACACAACTATAGTCATGTTTCCAGGGACGATTACACTTGTGTGCGAGAAACGCCATAAGTTGTTTTCAAGTACATGGAGTACAATAAGAGTTATGCAATAAATAAGTCGGATAAAAGCACGAGTGTTTTAACGTGCAGCCTCCCAAACTATTGTCTCCGCGGCTGTTTTACAAATATAAAACTCCCTCATCAATCGACAGCGCTACGTTTGCAACCCTTGCGTCCCCATAGTTCACTTTCTCGTACAGCTCTACGCAGTAACAATTATTGCACTAAGGATTGCGGCCGTCTCATCACAACCCTATCAAAATGCAAACACCCCTCCCGAACGTAACCGAGACTTCCCGAAGACCCAGCAAAGTTTCTGCAGACCTATAGCCGATAACCAGCACCACATCAGAAACGACGAAAAAACCGAGCCGCACCATTCCTACCCCCTCCATTTGCTTGGTTGCTATTCTGCATGAAAGAGAGAAAGAAACAACAGGTATTAAAAAGCGCAGGAGCTTCGTATGTCCTCACTGTCGCCCAAGGGTAGCGCAAGCAGCGCCTTTGACCAACGAACGTTTGGGAACTCGCGGGCAGTCCTTGCAAAGCACATGGCCACAAATCGAAGAAGCCCTCAATTTTGTCAAACACGAAACCCCGTCATCCTGGTGTCGCGAACGAAGTGAGAAAAGACATCACGCAAAGCCGATCAATACAAATCACAAAGGGGGAAAAAAAGCACTGGAGTGATGACGGGACAAAGGGGACGGCTTCCTCGGGCCAATTCGGCACTCTTATCGTCGTGGGCGCTGAGTGCTCGTGGGCGCGTGCTCACTGACACGCCCCTGCGTGAGGAGTGGACTCATTGCCGCTGGTGGTCTTCCCACTAGCCCTTGTTTACGTTCAGCGTGGTTGATTTACGAGTTCTTGCTTCCTCTTTCCTTGGTTCTGTTTCTTCCTTTTTTTTTCTTTTTTTGAAAACTATTCCGTCTTCTTAGGTGCTAGTCCTCCCCAGTCCCAGATCAATCTAACCGATGCGCCGGATTGAAGCGAGGAACTGCCAACGATATCTGGGCGCAAGGACACTAATTGTTGACACCACGAATACATTCTTGGATGGCGTAATGCACGTAGCTTTCCTTCCACCATTGGCGACTAGGCATAAGCGCTCAGAAATATACTGGAATTCTACGCTCGCAAAAGGGCGGGAACTGAAGCAGTTTAACAGAAACAGAAATTTTTAAGCGGCAGTAGCTGACGTGCGCTTTTCTCAGGAATTGAAGCGAATGTACACCTCAGCAAAACTGGAAAAATATCAATCGCCCCTGCTTAGTTTGCAATATGCATCATTGACTAATATTACTGATGGCTCCTGTGCCCGGTGTTGTCTCTTGGGACCTCGGCTGGCCAGAGGATCATAAGCCACGGCCTTGAGCCCACAGCTGAATCAATGAACGTTCTTCTAACCGCTATAACCAATAATTTAAGGCATCTGGAAATGTGGATACAAGAAACAAACTTTCATTAACTGTAAGTACGACAAATACGTTACTTTTGACCCTAGAAAAAATTGGCAGATCCCACGTGCAGTGAGAATCAAGGAAACGCGATGCACGCATCAGGAACATAAAATGGATTTGCATTGTCTCGCTATACCGAGTTTGGTACATATGAAGTTAATGAAACGGCCGCAAGAGCACCAGGACTGTGGCATGTAAACCATGCCGCTCATACACGCATGTCGTGATTTTAACGTTATGACCTGACATTTACGTTCGTCATGCAGTCGTGTTGTGCCATAGCAATTTTGGTATAGATCCCATTAAAAAAACGAGTGGAATGTAGATCATGCCGCTCCTGACAATGCATGTCATGATTTTCATGTTAAGACCTTTCATTTATGATCGTTATGCAGTCATCTTGTGCCAAACCAATTTTCGTATACATCCCGTTAACGAAATGCGTGGCATGTAAATCATGTCGCTCATGACATGTATATCATGATTTTCATGTTGTGACCTGTCATTTATGTTCGTCATGCAGTCATGTTGTGGCATACCAATTTTCGTATGCATCCCATAAACGAAACGGCCAGGAGAGGACCAAGACTGTCGCATGTAAATCATGTCGCTCATGATATGCATGTCACGATCTTCATGTTATGACCTGTCATTTATGTTCGCCATGCACTCATATTGTGGCATACCAATTTTTGTACACATCCCATTAACGAAACGGCCAGGAGAGCACCAAGACTGTGGCATGTAAATCATGCCGCTCATGACATGCATGTAACGATTTTCATGTTATGACCTGTCACTTCGGTTCGTGATGCAGTCATGTTGTGGCATACCAATTTTCGTAAAAATACCATTAGCGAAACGGCCAGGAGAGCACAAAATCGTAGGCGGCTAGATAGATAGATAGATAGATAGATAGATAGATAGATAGATAGATAGATAGATAGATAGATAGATAGATAGATAGATAGATAGATAGATAGATAGATAGATAGATACGGTCAAAGTCGCAGAAGTTCGCTAAGAAATGCTTCGCATTTAATAAACTATGTATCCATTTGACTTTCTCATTTCAGGGAACCATACGTTACAGCGCGTTCGCAAGCACAAATTTTTGGTTGTTTGGTCTGAGGATAGCATGTCCTGGAATGCTCATGTGTAAAATTTTGCCTCTTAATTAGGCAGAACGTTAGGCTGCCTGTATAATCTGGCACCACTATGGCGTAAAAAGGCTATATATTAGGCTCACCTCTACTCTCGCTTGTGTTACTGCGTGCTTCTATGGGCAACAACGTCCGCTCAAAACCTAAACGCACTCGAGATATTCCAGAAACAGGTTCTTAGAATACTTGAAAATTTCTATGCGCACCCTAGGGAACTACGTACTCCTCAGCTGTTTATAAATCACGATGTTAGTAGAGCAAGTCATCTTTATGTTCATAAGTTCCTACTTTGGGCAAAGAAAAATAAGCTTTAACAGCATTCAATCGATAGCGCTCCCCGATACGCTCTCCGCAATTAACCCATACCAGTTCCTATTCCCGGTCAAGCTGCGGTGAATGTCTTTTTCAGTGGCAGATACCAGAAATACTGAACAAATTTTTCACTTGTATTAACTTCGAACATCCTGAAGGCAAATTCAAGAAACATGTGCGAACTGTTCTTTTAAACATGCAGGAACCGCACTAGTACCATCATCTTTCCTTTGTTACTATGATGTATATTATACCTCTGCATACTTTTTCTTGCCTTTGGCAAGCCTTTACAAGAATTGCGTGACTCGTGTATTACAGCGTTTGTTTTGTACAAAAACTGGGTTATATTACGTGAATTCTACATCGTCGTGTTTTATCCTGACACATGCTTGTACAGTGTTCCATGTGATTAATTTTTCAATATGCCTGCTGCTGTAGATGGGTGCTTGGGCACTCTCAAGATGTCTGTCACATATTTTCGCCTAAGGACCTACGGCGTGTTGCTGGAAATAAACTTGAGGGGACTTGACTTCACAATACATGTATTGCCGCTTCCATATCCGCGCCCACCTATGCGCTGAGTGCGACGAAGACGGCGACCAACACTCTCGAGAGTGCGAGCCGGTTGCGCTTGACTTGGTCCCTCGGATCTCTCGGATGTTTTGGCCGTCTGAGCACAGTACAACCGAGTACCGAGTACCCTTCCCCTCCCCCCTATTATAAAGCCTTGTTCCTGGTGAATCGCGACAATATAAAACACATCGAAATGGGCGACACCACACAGACATTCACGCGCGCAGATCGTGGAGCGAAATCCAAATATGCAACATTGGTCTTCGTTTGCTCTTCAATTACAATTCTGGCCCTTCCACTTCATGGAGCTTTTCAGTCAGCGAAGCTGTGCAGTGTTTCTATTAAACGTTTATTTACGTGTCGACTTAAGGCCTCTGTGTTGGTGCATACGCGAAGTCCGCAGCCATAAATGCGCGAAGCGCAAGCGATGGAAGAGGCGCGCGCACAAATACCAGCGCAAGAGATCAAAGTGCGGACACATATCTTTCACGAATAGGCAGTTTTAGCGGACAGACACGACCGCTCAGGTTAGCAGCCTGTAAGAAAGCCATAGTGGCTCAATTACCGGCAATTTTCTTTTCAAAGAATACATACTTTATCAGCCCAAACTGATTCGTTGTTTCAGTTTGCTGTCCTCTTAAGTGGCATTTTCAGACAGTCTAACAGGCACTTCACGTAAGTGAAATAAGCGCCCGTCACTTGTCGCCTACTAAAAATAATAGTCCTTCGAATAAACCGTATAATCCACTGTCCCAACGCACCGTCGAGTACATTTTCTGCTCGTGTTGCTGTGCTTGACACGCACTTAGTGCTTCCGCCTTATCTGTGACGACAAAACAGGCTATGTCATGTTAATGCATTGTGTCTCCGAACACGTGGAAGGGACATGAGCAATCCACTATCAAAAATATCGGGCTCATCTACCTCGTAGTGTTGCGTCCTTTTGTCCTGACAAGAATAAGAGGTGATGTTTCGGAGCCTAGGACTTTGCATAATAACTTCAGTCAGCTGGGCTGATAAGGACGTTAAGCATTGTAACATAAATGGTCGCGCAAGGTGCCCACGTCTAATGGAAGACCAGAATTAGCATATACTGGCTAACGCAGTGGATTTTTCAATTGCATGAACACCGCGTTTCCCCATTCAAAAACACTGATATGTGTTATCTCTCGGCGGAGGCAGCGCCTGACTATATCGAACGCTACACGAGTGCTTTCCAATGTTCCGGTGTGTTAGCATGTACGGCCATAAAATTCTAGCGTTGTAACTGTGACCAATGATAAGGCTAGAACGTGATAACGTACGTAAAAATCCAACACGCTTCACAAAGCATGACATTTTCGACGACCGACCATCGACGTACACGCGCTATCATTACATGTTCTTTTGCTGGGAAAAGATGCGTCTAATGAAGAGTTCGATATTTAACTATTTCACTGAGGCGCTCCTTACTATGGCAACCACGTTACAATACACGCGAATGATTTGGAATACTTGGCGAGGAACTGATTTGCTTAAATATTGATTTAGCCTATATTATCCCTTTTTTATCTTGTATACATGTCGGTCGATTGAATCTAACGATAGGAAGTGCGTCGCCCAGTTCCAGAGACTAAAAATTATTCGTGTACCTCGAACGTATCATAATCTCTCCTCTAGCCAGAGTTCAACCTGAACGCAATGCTCGCGACAGCAGCATGGATTATGAATGGCTACGACACTCAGAAGTTCATATTTTATAGTCGTGATAAGACGGACAGAGAGGTGATAGAGGCATTTCCCATCAGGCAAAAATCCATCCACATCGTTATTCGATAAGGAAAAGTCATTTTTGTGCGGTCGAATTGCTAACCCATTTGATTACGCGCCGCAGACAGGACCTCGCACAAACTCGAGGCGCAGCCTATTTGGCATTGTTCTTTTTATGGTATTGCGACAGTGTGCAGCTCCCTGATTGGAAAGAGGTTGTCTGTAATTGCCTGTCGTTTCAGGCCTGCAGTCAGAGCTGCAGTCGCTTGTGGCTCGCTCTTCTTGTCATCTTGTGAACTTCAAGCAACCTTCGCATTTACCGCGTGGTCAATAAGAATCTAGTTTATCTACCTGACAACGCCAAATGTACAACTCGTACTTCTCGAGTTGAAATTTCTCGGAGTTGAAATTCCTCGCGTTGAAAGCTTCTCGAATTGAAAGGTTCTCGAGTTATATTCGAGTTGAAATTTCGACGCCAATCAAGGCCATGGTACGATGGTGAAACGTTCATCACATCGCCCCTGACAGAAATTTTGGAGTACCGCTTGCGTCGTCTTACACTCGGAAAGGAAAAACAGTAGTATTTCGCCTCCAGAAAAGCAGGACCTAACGTGCGCCACTTTTGCACTTTTCCACCAACAAGTGCGAACGCTGCCCTATGCAACTTTTGAAGATACTTATAGCTATTTTTGGAGATACCTATAGCTAGCAGTAATGTACTGAACTGGCCTGGTTCGTATGTTAGTGAACTTGACTTGCGGGCTTGCTGGCAGGTGAGGCTACTTCGGCTAACCATTCGAAGTATAAGCAAGTAGACTCTAGAGCAACACAAACTCGCTCAAAGGTTCAGACAGAGAGCTTTAAATAGTGTAGAGATGCCGTGACAGTGCGCAATTTGAAATCCCCCCCCCCCCCCCACCCCCTAAGTAACACGCGACTTTTTGCGGTTTAGGATGTTATCTCGGGACCCTCTTGGTTCGTACTAATATCACTGTAGCATGTTCTGAGACGGAAAATCAATAGATTGGTTGTCAGCTATAGCGCCGCTCTCGTCTCTTCCCGTCATCTCGTGCTTTTTATCTTTTCTTCAGTTCATTTTTTTTTTCACAATTTCTCCGATGCAGACGACGACAGTAGCATCCCACACGACAATTTCCTTACTGTATCGATCCACCAGGCACAAGTGTAACCATAACTGACGCAGGAAAGGCCATAAAAGTGACAATCCGAAACCATTCTGACTGTTAATTAGCAGTGGGATGTCAGAGCGCTGAAGTAGTCTATATCACAGGAACACAGGCATTAGTGCCCAGCCATACTCCTGTGCACGTGTAAGAGCACCCTCTCCCTCTTCTCCTCTTTCAAGTCCCCATTACCTTACTCCCAGTGCAGGGTAGCAAGCATGCACGCTCGCTGGCTAACCTCCCTGCCTCTCTTTGCTTTCTCTCTCTCTATTCCCACACTGTCCTAGCACAATCGCAGTTTCTACTGCTGAAAGAACGGTGCCTTCAACATCACGAACTATTCCCCTAAATTCAGTCGGAACTTGAGCTAATTTTGTGCCTGTACTAATGATTTTTTACCACGCTAGTCATAACGTGCAACCCATGCAAATGAGGATACATATGCTTGACGCCAAGAATATGAATGGCGAACTAGCGTTCAAGTTTTTCTAACAAAGAAAGGAATGGCGTGAACTTCTCTCCCAGGTGCTCCTCACACCCTTTATATGGAAAGTACCCCGGAGAAATTTCTCCTCTATTCAAAAAGCAACAGCACACGAAGCGTACGTCAGAATCTACGACGCAATCGCGCAGCAAACGAAAGAAAAGCACGTAAAGGATTCTGTTCTCTCCTATACGCCACAAGCACGCAGCGACTCAACTCCGTTCCCTATTAATTCCCTCCAGTCCCGAGTTGTGCAACCGACGGCACATAACTGCAGCTTTCTGCTTTTTGATCCTTGGTATTGCGACACACAGTGCGCAAATTGCTAGGCCAGTAGAAGAGGGCACCGGTGGGCGTAGAGTAAGAAAACTGCGAACTAGCTTTTTTGTTATCGATTCTCCGTCCTCCTACGCTTCTTCTCGATCCCACTATCTAGCAATTTACTCCTTTCTGTGTATGCCTGTTTGCCTTTAGACTAACGAATTTTTTCTACATATGCATTTCAACAGAATGCATGCTCAGTGCCCAATGGAACATGGATGCTTGAATTGATGAAGAGATCGTTAAAAACGATGAACAAGGAATGTCGCTGGAGCCGACGCTTCTCCAAGTGCTTCGACAAGTCTTTGCCAGAGCGATTGTTGCCCTGACGAAGACTTTTCGAAGCACTTGACAAAGCGTTAACTCTAACGACTTTCCCTTTTTCGTGTCGTCGTTTTCAACGGTCTCGACATACGTATTGTGTTTCGCAATCGGCGGTCTTCCACTGCGAACGCAGTAGTAATAAGTTCTGGCCGAGCAACGGAGTCCGGAAGCACTTTCGTCACCGAGAGCTTTTTGTAGTGAACTAGCTGTCGCAAGGCACCTTTGCATTCGTCCGGAAGTTTCCAAATGTGCAGGCTTCATTTTTGGTTGTCGGTCTCGAATTTGTGCGCCGCCTCGGTGAACGGTTGCGAGACACGTTCCTCGCCACTTCCGCTGCGTTTCTTATCTCAGCGCGTGTGGCCTTTTGTTTTACCAGTGCTCCACGCGAATGCGGAGCTTGGAGTATATGTGCATAAATTGAAGCGAGTAGTTGTAATATAGTACTTCAGCAAATTTGCGCTCACAAGATCGGGATAGTGAGAGACCTTAGGAGAGGCATTTGCCCTACAGTTGGCGTAGACAGGCTGGTTATGATGAAGTTTGTGCCCAACACACGAGAGGTAGAAACACATACAGACACGGACGAGCGCTTGCTTGTCTGTACGTGTTTCATTCGTGCGGCATGTGTTCCTCTAGCACAAATTCGACGAAGTAGTAATTAATGTCAGGCCAATTTGCCCAACAAGCTGATTGTCCTGACAATGCTACTACATCACCCGTGCAGGCTTCGACGAGAAAGGCATGTATTGCAAAGATTGCCCCCAGCTTTTCAATAATGCCCCGCAACGGTGGTTTAGTGGCTGTGGTACTCGGCCGCTGATCCGATAGTGGCGGGATTGATACGCGGCTGCTGCAATTCTATGGTGCCGAAATGTTGAAGCCCGTGTACTGTGCGATGTCATTGCATGTTAAAGAACCCCAGGGGATCAAAATTTCCGGAGCCGTCCACTGCGACGTCTCTCATGATCGGAGCTACTTTGGGAACGTAAAATCACAGAAATCGATTATGCATATACTCCAGAAGAAGACGAATCGTTCCTCCGAAATGTGCCCTCGTTTTTGTTTCGTGGAGCCTTCCTGGGCACACGCAAAAAGAATTTGCAAAGTACTGAATTCCAAAAAAGAATGGTGTGATATGCGTCTCTACAGTGATTGCCCAATGATTTGTCGTTTCTTTTGTTGTCGCCGTTCCAGTCGCGCTGTTTTTCTCCTGCTCGAAATATGAACCAACTAGCCCTCATCAAGATATTACTAATTGTAGCGCATCGTACGACGTAATGTTGGCACTAACGATAGTCAACAACACAGACGTATGTCTTCTGCCGAGAAAATGCACGCTACGGTGCGCTGATATGCGTATCATAAGCGTCCTTGTGTAAAACATTTCTACGGCATCGCGCGCCGTTGGACAAAAACATGCAGATTAATAGTAGAACCTATGTATTATTTGTTCCTTTAGTATGGTAGCGCTTACAGCACATTAGTGCTGTATCGCGGCAAGGCAAGCCCGTTTATCGCACCCCGAAGTGCGCATGCTCTTGCGGATTCACAGGGAATAAAAGCACCTGCGCTATCGTTAATAAAGCATTCCATTGTTTGCACCTGCTGAGTCCGTTGTTGTTACCCGCGCTACAGCACATTAGAAGTGCTATTCACGTCACACAAGCACTGTCATCTCAAATGCTGGCGCAATAGGTTTATTTGCAAGGGATGAGCAGCCCAAGCCTAGTGGTAGCGTGCTTGCTTGGCACACAGGGGGCCCAGGATCGATACCCACCTGCTGCTTGGTAAGCTTGCGTGCTCTTTATGTCTAAACTCAATTCGCAAGCTATGACGAACGGTAGGCCTCTCTTCCTTTTAAGTGTGTCGTAATAATATGTTTAATAATTATTAGGGGCGAAGCTCCTTAAGGCGTGGGTCGTTCGTCACCTGTATGTATGTATGTAGTAACCACCGCTTGCCCTCAGCCCACTACTGCATAAAGGCAGGTATGCGGCACAGAAAGCGGGTATGTGTGTCCAGGCTGCTACCTGGAAAAACGCATCATCATCATCATCAGCTACCTCTTTCCTGAAGCCATGCACTACGCCACGAAGCGCACATGGAAACATGCACCACGATGACACTAAATACCCAACATTAACGAAAGACTGCCCGTTTCTAACGATGATGATGATGATGCGTTTGTGCTAGCGCGTTATGGCGCGTGTAAGAAGCTGGTGTAAGACGCTGTGGCCTCTCCGCCTTATACTCTTTCAGCAGTCATGTGATGGCGGCGGCAAACGCGGTGCGCGTTCCGGCCTGTGTAAGCGGCTGCGTAAGACGCTGTGGCCTCTCCCCCTTACTAGAGTGTACTGCACGTTTCTAACGCGGTTGTGCTAGCGTCCCCTTAAACGCGAGTCCCAGCGTTCATGAAATTCAAACACCTGTGGAGTATACCCGAATACCGTGGGCCGAACACTACAGGTATGAGCCAAACGCGATTGCGGTATCGTTAATCGTGACGTACATCGTACATAAGGCTGATGTCGTGCTTGTGATGTAAAGATCACGCATTCATCTTCTTCATACATTTATACCCTGCCTCACTAATAATACTAGGCTATGCCAGGTGAACGACACTACCAGAACACCAAGGCGTAAGCGGATAGATAGATAGATAGATAGATAGATAGATAGATAGATAGATAGATAGATAGATAGATAGATAGATAGATAGATAGATAGATAGATAGATAGATAGATAGATGCAGTCAAACTGACTCAAGTTTGCCACGAAATGCTTCGCATTTAAAAAGCAATTCACTCACTACAAATATTGGCACCTTTAGAATCTACGCCACAGCGGGCTTAGGTGCAGACCGTGCCAAAATTTCAGCTTTCTGCTATGGGACCTCCTTCTGTATATTCTACCCCGATGTGCTTGCCTATATGCTATGCATGAAGATTTCATTTTATCTGTAATGAATTCAGATCTATAGCCTACTGCTACACCAGGAAACCAAAAAAATAAAATAAAACAATAGAAAATGCTCCACATCCCACGCATTGTGGGAATCGATGTCATGCCAAGCATTCAGCGAGGAAATTGGCTATGGGGGTCCTGCGGTATTCGGCAAAATGTTGCGAATAGGATGAACTTCCTTTGAGCAACGTAATTGAGGAGTCGTATGCTTAACGTAGGCTAACCAGTAAACTCGACAACACCGTGACGACTGAACAGCAGCTTATGGCACAGCGTAACATTGGCACTGACGTTTGTGCACAGCAAAGACGCCAGTTTTATCGAAGAACAACGCACGCTATGGCGTCGTTATGTGCGTATAATGAGCCTCGTTCGTTGATCTATTCCTAAGCGATCGAGACAAGTTCGACAAAAGCATGCTGACTGCTAGTAGAACATGCGTATCACTTATTAAATTGCTATGAAAGCGCTTATTCCATTGCTAAGGAGCGCAAGTGATATTCTGGTACATTATGTTTCTTTGCTATATTTATCGCGCGGGAGAAGAAGCCGTAGCCTCCTGGTATACTATAGCGTGCTTGCTTGGCAACTCGGAGGCCCCGATTGGATACCCGCTTACGCTTGGCAGGTGGCCTTCAGAGATTGCAGCACGTTCTTGTGTGTCTGTGTGTTTGTTATGTCTGCATCACTTTATTCCATGCTACGATCGACAAACAGTATGCGTTTGTTGTTTTTAATTGCGTTCTAATGATATGTTAAATGCTATTAGTTGGCCCGAGATTGACATGGACTGCAGTAAAATCCGACCCAAATGCCATGGGCGAAGCACTACGGGTATGGACCACACGTGACTGCAGTATCGTTAATCGGGACGTACGTCACAAACATATCATGTTAGAGATATAGAGATCAATGATTCATGTATGTTATACATTGATACCCTACCATCCAAATTTTGGTGTATACAAGCCAAACGAGACGACCGGGAGAGCACCTAGACGTAGGCGGATAGATAGATAGATAGATAGATAGATAGATAGATAGATAGATAGATAGATAGATAGATAGATAGATAGATAGATAGATAGATAGATAGATAGATAGATAGATAGATAGATACGGTCAGTGTGTCTTAAGTTCGCCAAGAAATGATTCGCATTTAATACCGCAAGCAAATCAAGACAATGAAATGAAGTAATTTTTGCAACGCTACTATGAAGCTTTATATTAAAAGCTGCGAACTAGAAAGATCAACCATTTAAAAGCAAAACGAGTTTTATACGAAACAAAAAAAAAACGTTGCGACTTTGACAATTATCGAACACAGATGGCGGCGCTGTGAGAATTTCCTCCAGCGATTTGTATTTCAGTCTTGCACAGTCCTGGCAAAAACAAAAAAAACTATTGTCTGTATAGTAATTAATACGTCAGGTGTACTCTTCTAACTTCAGTGTATGAACCGTTCTGGGTGTAACGCTGCCAGTACTTTTCCCTTCTCAGCACAAAGAAGTTTTGCCTGTGTAAACAGTAAGGAATAATTTAGCCGTAACCACCTCCGTTGTTAAACATGGAGCGGCCATCCTAAATACAGTTATTAGTGATGAGCTCCAAGTCAAAGTCATACTTGGAGGTAACTGAGCGGGTATGTATTTATGTACTTCTAGTCAATTTATTTGATTGACTTCTGGGGGTCTACATCCGAAATCCAGCTGTGATTATGAGAGACGCCGTAGTGGAAGGCTCCGAAAATTTTGACCACCTGGGGTTCTTTAACGTGCACTGTCATCGCGCAGTACACGGGGCTTAATTTCTGGTCAGTTTACTCGATGAAAAGATCGCGAAATACGATTCAGAACAGGGAATGTCGGCAGGAGCCAACGTTTCAACAGGTGGACTTGTCTTCGTTATGGCGGCGACTGCCTTCTCCAGCGTTTGTTTGTGTACGCCTTTGCACACTCTCCCTCGTCCTCAGAAAGAGAGGAGAAGAAGAGCAGCACGTGCGAACAATGTGTTGTTATTCTTCGCACGTGTTTGCAGTTATTGTTCGCACGTATGCAGTAATGGCAGAAGTAAGGTACCTTTTTTCTTCTTCGATTACCGCAGCGCATTGCCCTTTATTGCACATGACGTGAGGAGATTTATTTATTTATTTATTTATTTATTTATTTATTTATTTATTTATTTATTTATTTTATCAAGTAACCACAGCGCCTTCATAGACATTGCAGGGGCGAGATTACATAAAGTCCACAATAAGAACAGGTTAAATGGAGCAAACATCACAACATGATCATTACTAGTACATGACAACATGGTCGTACCTATACTATTACATGATGGGGCACCTGGGCAAACGCTGCATTCGAACGTGTCTTCACTATGTCACCTGGTAGCCGATTCCACGCTCTAATTGCATTGGGGGAAAAGGACTTGCTATACACGGCACTTCTACAGAATATTATTTTTGATATTCAATAATGGCATTACTAGTGAAATTATGCCCCTGTGAAAATTAAATTATTTGCGGATGATTGTGTACTGTATAATAAAATTAACTGCCCTGAAGACCAAGTATCGCTAAACTCTAATCTCCAAAGTATTGTTTCATGGTGTAGTCGATGGAGCATGAAAATAAGTGCCACTAAAACAGTCTATATGTCAATAACTAAAAAGAAATCTAAGAAACTGTCGTTCGTCTACAAACTTCGTTCCGAGCTGCTTACAGAAGTCCGCGAATATAAGTACCTGGGAATCACAATAACCAATAACCTCACCTGCAATACTCACATTTCCAACATATGCAACTTCTCAGTCATAAAGCTTTGCTTTCTCAGACACAAACTAAAACATACACCTTGTAGTACTAGATTAACGGCTTATTCATCTCTAATTCGACCTAAACTCGAATATGACAGCATTGTCTGGGATCCATACACAAAAACTAACATTAATACTCTCGAAATGATTCAGCAAAAAGCTGTTAGATTTATTTACTCTAAATATCGTAATTGTAACTCTCCCTCTAGTCTAATGACACAGCATAACATTCAAACACTTCAGTTACGCAGGAAAATACAAATATTCAAATTTCTCTTTTCGCTCAAAAATAATCTTTTAGCTATAGACCCAAGTCATTATTTAAAACCTCTTACAGCTCGAAGAACACGTCATTGACACACTGGCTCTTTAACACCTTATCGGACAAAAACTAATCTTTCAAATATTCCTTCTTTCCACGCACCATAACAGATTGGAACAACCTACCTTTTCACATTTATCTAACCCCGATTTCTTAGAGCGTGTAACTATTTGACCTTACTGTGATTCATTCGCTATTTTCGATACCTTCATTGATTATCTCGTGTTCTCGGATCCACAGTCTAAGAAGCTACTGCAGTGACTTCATAAAATTGTTTTATTTCTTCTTTCTTTCACGATTATGTGTGTAACTGCACGTATGAAACGCTCTTGTCAACGTGGCCATAATTGGAAGTATGTTTGAACTTTATATTTATTTCACTGTGTTGCTACTTTTGCTGTTTAGACTTCGCATTGCTACTTCTTCATTATTATATGGTTGTTCCTTCCTTCTTTTCATGTTTGTTTTTTTTACATTTATTAGAGCTATTTCTTTCTCAATATGTATTCTCAACACTTCCAAATGTTTGTTCGCGTTGTCTAATTGTATTTCCTTGTACATTTGCCCTCTACCTGGGCCCCGTCTTTGGGCCTGCAGTATTCTTTAAATAAATAAAATCAAAATAAAATTTCTTTCACTTTTAAATCATGATCCACTCTTTCAGATACGTAATCAGGATCATGCAAATATTTCGTGCGGTCGATCCCATTTCGTGCATGGTAGATGTCATGGAACAATTTTAATTTATGGATGAAGCGTCGTTTTTCAAGGCTGTCCACCAAATCAACTTTTTTGCCTCAGATACACTGAATTGCCTTGAATAATTTCGAAAAACAAACCGCAAGGCTCTATTCTGCATTCTCTCCAGCTTTTCTATATTGGTTTTCACCCAGGGATTCCAAACTGCACTGGCGTACTCAAGTATTGATCGTACATTGGAAAGATAACGTAAAGCCCTTGCTTTTACCGGAAATTGTTTAGCATTCCTTTTCAGATACCCCAGCACACTAGATGCTTTGGCAGTAACGTAGTCATTATGTCATGTCCATGATAAATCGGTGGTAAAAAAACACTCCCAAATATTTAAATTCGCACACAGACAATAGCTTCGTTCCCTTAGTGCTGTAAGTAGTCGGAAACTGTTGAGTCTTTTCTTTAGAAAAACACATATGAACTGCATTTTTAACGCTCAATTTCATATGTGAATCTACGCATTCCTTCATTTTTTACTTGTAACGAGTAACGTATTTTTAAATTTTCTTCGCTAGCGCCCCCAGCACCGCTAGAAAGTAATAACCCAGAAACGGCACTGTTCTTTTAGCGAATCGAAAGACGTCACAGCCAGTAGAACTCTGTTCCCAAATTTAGTAGCCTCACTACTACAAAAGTGCCTGCAAGTCCCTTTGTAATGCACTTGGGTCGCCACACGTCACGCTCTTCAGCGCACAGTCCTGTGACCTTACACTCAGCGTCAGCGGCGGATGTGGAAGTGCTTTTTGTCAGTGCAGCAGCGTCACTGAGCGCCGCTTTTCAAGGCCACCGCAATAACGTTATCGAGCTGGAAATCACAGTCCGCCCACACAACGAAAGCCACTATTTTTAAACTGTGAAGGCAACGGCAGAAAACCCATTAGTCCTGAGGAAACAAAGCGTCTTTTCGTACCTTGTTTACCGAGTGCATTGTGGGCGTATCGCTAAGCGTTCAAGTGTGTGGGGTGCTCAGATGTACCCGAAGGGTTCGATATCGACGATTGTAAGAATTCAGACAGCCATCACCGCTCCAAGGTCCGCTGCGTCGTTAAGTTGCGAAACAGAAAGACGAGGCGAAGCTTCTCTAGCGTAAAGTACTGTCGTCGGCAATGTTTAGGTTTAAGTGCACTATTTTTCCCAGCCTGTACACCCACCTATGGTGGATTTATCACCGCACGAACTGTGGCGCCCTACACAAACCGCGCACTGCAAAGAATAAAACAGAATCTGAAGCCCACATGCAATTTTTTTTTCTGCCCACCTTCTGCCAACATTGCTTTGGTTACTGCTATTTCAGGCGCACGTTGCACGTCGGCGCCTCATTTCGTTTTTGTTGTCGGCAGTACCCCGCGTACAATGTCAATGTGGTATTTACGTAAGCGAGCTTGCTTTACGTGTGAAAACATTGGACTTTTATTTCCCGTTGATATACACTTGCCTTTTTGATTCGCTATGACACTTTCAATGCAGTCTCCATGCAGCAGGTATTAATTTACATTAAAAGAGCCCTGCAATCATTTTCTAACGTAGTCAGAAAACAGTGCCGATCAGTCTTGGAGCCTTCTGTAAGCGTGTGAGCCAAATATAGTTGCGTTGCACACGCCAGGGAACTAGCAGGTTATTTTCAAATACAATTCGAGATCGCGTGCTCTTCGTATGTAAATTTTGTCACTTGGGGCACCGAGTTCGGCGCTTTACTTTTTGCGGTGTTTGCAACGGTACATACATTTTCTTGGTTTCTTCAACTGAATATGGACAAAGAAACCATTGCCGAGGATATTTTCGCGATCATAAAATCAATTAGCGATAGTTCTGCTTCGAACGATGTGGTCATGTGCTTCTTATGGCGTTATTTGCTTAAGTGGGGCAGGCGATGTCCAGTCGTATTCGAAACCGAATCGCCAATTCTCTGCGGCGTGCAGGGCAATAATATTTCGCTCACATTTTCATCGGTGCATCCACGACAGATATAGGCACCATTTTCTCGCAACGTTGAAAAAATTCGCCAAGGCCCTTTTAAAGTGCGAATTAGCCAGCATGCTCTTGCTACTTCCTCCCTCAGCGCCACCCGGAACGCCCCCTAGATTGCGTCGATTTACTACAAGTTTAGATGGGCAGTTTCAAAGCTTAGATGTAAATCTCAGATTCAAAGGGAAACAAGCGCTTTACTGTTTGAAGCCAGGTCAGGTTGCCTGATAACACGAAGTTACAGGGCGAAATTCAATAAAGAAGGGGATATATGTACAGCCGTAAGCACGGTTAACTGGAACGCTTTGTCGCGGGGCCTGGACCACTTGGAGTGAGGCTATAGCGCAGCGTCATGGCTGTAGTCACTGCCAAAAAATATTTACGTGGTTATTTACTTATTTAATAAGCAAATAAATATTATTTCGGCAGCAGCGCCCACCATTACGCTGCGCTAGGCTCACTCCAAGTGGTCCAGGCCCCGCGACAGAGCGTTCTAGTTAACCGTGCTTACGGCCGTACGTGCTGTGGAAAAGGTGGGAAACGCCAGACGACTTTTTCATTGAATGTACAGACCTATGTACCCACATACCTATGTGTACTTGTGGGCACTACTCTACAGGAGCCCATCGGTTTCAGGGATAGCACGAGAAAGCTGAACATGTCGGCGATCGAGATAAATAAAAGACGGTTTAGAGGATTGGTGGCGGAAAGGGAGCAAACATAAAACGCAAGGTAGTTTCTATAAGAATATTACCTCACAACATTTTTTCGCTAACTAGGTGCCGAAAAAAATTTGTTGGGCAAGTATGTGACCTCTGATAGAACAAGTGTATGTAGAGGATAAAATAAAGGTAGAGCTTGGTGGCCGGCGGGCCCCGTTATAAAGGGGACGCTATGGCATCGATTCATCCTTAGCGCACTCCTGTTCCCGGCACACCGTTCTCCATTTGCCCGCGCGTCCCTCCTCCGGTATACTCGCACAGAAGCGATCACAGAATCACCGACTTTACGAACGACGCATGTACGCCCGCGCAGAAAACCAGCAGGCCGCAAGTGGGATACCAACCTATGTCCTGCCTTTATTATTCTGTTCTCTAAACTTTGACCTACCGGGACGTCGTTTTTCATTCCGCTATATATCGTGCTTCTGCGCGAAAAATTCAGCCTGTCGTGCGTTGGTGGGTGACATCAATCACAGCAAGACCGCGTTATGTGGGCAACATTTGAGCCTTAGGCTTCGCTCAATGCCTGACATCAAGGTGCAGACGATGCACCTGAAAACCTTGGTATGCTACCTGGAGGTGACGTACCTGCCCAAATCTAGATTAATTTAAATAGATAACGTGAAATCGTTTATTACATGCAAAGCGGCGTACAGTAGCTCGCGTTGCTGTTTAATTAGACGATGCCAATGAGAACACTCGAAATTCTACAGTCACTTTACCATTAATAAGTATACATGCATCAAAACATGAGAAATTGTACCAGCTATAATAGCAAATATATCCGTTGCATACTTTCATCTCCGTACAATAAAAACAATACCGATCTTTAATGAAGCATTCACGCAGCGTGAAACTGGCGTAACACGATAATATTGCAATTCGGCTGCTGGATATTGCTTCTCGGCCAGCTGTGAGGCGCCATATTGGGCTGGAATATCCACGCGGCTTATACCGTCACCGGCGCGCCAAGCATGACGTAAACCATCTCTGCTCGCACGTTATCGAGTAAAAGCAAGTTCAAAATCCACGAGATGCCCGGAAACCCAAGCAACATTCGCGCGGTCCTGGCTTGATTTTTTTCGATAAGTCGAATCGACAAGATAGTCAGCGGGTCGTACACGAGCAAGCACGAGTGAAAAGGCACCACGCTGACAAACGACCGGCTTTGAGAAGTCACATCTGCATACGAAAGGTAATGGGGCATAGTTAACTCAGTAGTAGCGCGAAGAACCGGTGGATTTGTTTGCCAGAGTTTGTTGTGTGTTATTTGCTTTGATCGGCTCGTGTATCACGCAAATGCGGAAATGTAGCTGCGCTATAGCTGCGCTGTACGCGTACCGGACTTTCTTTAGACGCAGGGATCCGTTCACAGAGTTCGAGGCAATAATAATGATATTAAGAGAACAACAGTCTAGGTTCCTAGCTCGCTTTTCGCATCACTGAAAACAGCTCTTGCGAATGCATCAACATAAACACAAAAGAAGAAAGTAGACGCACATATTTGAAAAGAAAGTATAGTGCGATTGCACACATTGCTATATACAATGAAGGAAGTCCGTATTTCTTTTGAATCGTTAGCAATAAACAAGATGCCCATTGCAAATAGCGCCTGCAATAAGGAACACGTGTGTGGCACTCTTCATGCCCGAATCCGACTCCCCCAGCCCCGCTTCTTCTACACCGTTCTTCCTTCCTGGGGTTTGTTGTACAGCGTCATCCACTTGAGGTACGCCACCGAAAGCGTCGTTTGTGTCGCTAGACATGAGCCGGCGCCACGCTATACGCGCATGCCTAATGGATGAATTGCGCTTTACAATGTCCATGCACTCGGACACCACAGCCGCGGCAACGACACTGACCTTGCTCGCTACCTCCACCACCTTTCCCCCTTTCTCTTTTTCTTTTTCACTTCTTCTATATCTTTCTCTCTCTCTTTCTGTCTCTGTCTGTGTGTGTCTGTTGCTGCTTTTGCTTGACTTGCTCATCTTGTGTTGCAGTGACGAGGCCACGAATCCACTTCCTTAATTCTTTTATTTTTTTTATATTATGCCCTACTAATTCCCTTTCCCTTCCTTGTCCTTCTCTCCTTACTATCAGGCAAAGTGTGGCATAAAAGGTCATACTGGCCTGCGGATATTGTTAACATGTCTTGAAAACCGACCGAAACGTTGATGATATAAACAGTCGTTCTTTAAGGGACGCATGGTCAATTCAGTTATAAACTGCCGCAACTCAAGCTACCTTTTCATATATATATATATATATATATATATATATATATATATATATATATATATATATATATATATATATATATATATATATACCCAACTGCAAGAACTTCAACCTTATGGCCAGCAGCATTGGCATAAAAAATTCTACGACTAGACATCCATTAGGCTCACGGGATAGTGACGGTTCCATAACTCGGTGGCCACATCGGATAAGCGCGCAAAAATGTAATGAGGGGGCACGAGAGCCACTACCCAATATTTCACACGGTGTATCTCTCGCGAGCACCTGCGCCCGCTGTAATGCACTCGACACTAAGGCCAGTTCGTTGCACGTTTCCCCAAATCTCCTGCGCCGAAGCAGGCGTCCAGAAACAACATAAGGAACCGCGGGACCATTGCGTTTTCTCCGCAAAGATGAGGCCGCGGATATCACTTCGGAGAAATTGCCAATCCAAATGACGACAATTTTCTCACGTCGCGGGCCGTCCGGTTATTTCCAGTTCGCGAACGCCATCGTTATACGGCGTGTTTCCACTCCAGGCTCAAGAGGAGGCGACTATTTGCGCTGGTACAGAGTTTCAGTCATCGGCGGATAGGGTTTCTAGCCTATTTGCTCAAGTCGTTCCCGGTGAGTACCGAAGGTGATGCTAATAATCGTTTAGAGCAAGAGCAGCGCCGGCAAAATATGAAGAAGACAGTCAAGCACGCCTACGTCGATGGCGACTGCTCGCCCGCAATTAGGGTGGCGCGTGGTGTGCTCAGATAGCACGTTTGCAAGCGCCCGCAACAGTCATAAACGCGCTGGGGTGTCAAGCGCGTGATTGGCTTGCGAGCGGGAGTGACAAGCGGAAGACGGAAGAAACTGATTCGAGAGTATGTTGCGCGTTTCGGCCGCTGATTGCCCTGAGTGCCGAAGTAGCAGCGGGGATGTGTAAAGTGCTGTGGTTCTCACGTAAGGGCCGAAGTAAATCCCTACGGTGGAATGAGCCGGGACTGACTGATATCTTCGCTTGCTACGTACGGCGAAGATGCTTTCAGAGACGTGTCCTTAAATGGGACGTGGAAAAACCGCGTTGATTGCTCTGCGCGAAGAACACGCCCGTGGATGCGTCGATAGAGTTGGCATTGCTTTTGGCGAGTAAATGCTAGGGCCGGCTGCTGGATAGGAACACTTCAACTTTCGCTGCTTACCTGCGGATTTGACAGAGGGCTGGAGCGCGTGATTGCCTAAATTAATTATACGTGAGCTACGTGGTGACTGGAAACTATCACCCTTATTAGTAAATAAGCGTGGAAGGCGGAAGCAGGATGGAAGAAAAAAAAAGTACAGTGGAGGATGCAACTACAATTACAGTGCAACATATAAGCAATAGTTTCAGTTTCAGTTTCAGTTTATTAGCAATCTTTTTCAACAATCGTGTAAAAGGACAATGTTATAGTTACAATGATTTAATGTTTTCATACAATGGCAATGGTCAACACAAAACATAATGCAAATCAGATTAAAAAGTGAAAAAGATGCAAGGACAGGAATTAAAAGCTGCTAAAAAGCAGCTTGACGAGATTCCTGACCCTGAACAGTTTGGCCGCAGACACGTGGTCATGTAGAAAAAAAAGAAATACAAGCAAAACAAACATACAAAGTACAAGCAAGCAACATGCAAGTATGTAAAACATAAGCAAATTCAGCAGCAAATTGTAATTGCAGATACAATGTAAAAATCAGCAAGGACTGGAAAATAAGGTATACATATGGGAGAAGCAAATAAGAAAGAAATAGAAATGAGCTCGAATATATGTAACAAAGAACAATAATACTGCGTAGAAATGGTACGCATAACGAAAACATAAGTATATAAAACAGCTCGTTTGTGCATGTACATATAAAAAAGCAAAATGCACTTCCAATCGAACCGAACATGAAATGTCAGAAACGGAGCCAGCGTGGGGAATGAAATAAAAATGCGAAGTGGCGCGCCTTAAACACCGCAAGGAAATAGATGCAGGGTGAAACATGCAGGGCAGAATTAAACGCTTCAGGGGAATTATGAAATTGGAACCAGAGGAGTGTGTTGATCTAGCGCAATTTGCTGACGCAACCGAGGGTGATTAAGCCTTGGTTAAGAGAAGCTTTCATGCATGAGCTTGCACAAGAGCGTTATTTGGCCGCTCACTTAATCTTATTGACGTGAAACATGAATTCCAAACAAAATACCAATGTTTTGAAAATGCCTGAAGCATATGTTGGCGATGAATTACGCTCAGAAATGCATAGCTCTCAAGTTGCCCTTCCGCAAAATTACAACCCTAGGCAATTCACTTGAAGGGGAACTGCGGCGGCTTTTTCACCACATTCTGATATCGCTGTTTTCTAATGATAGTGGTACACCTGTAGCAGACAAAGTGGTTCACTTTGCGTGGAGACTCACCAATAATTTTAAATAACAAAATGAACGATGTGTTGAAACCTAAACGGAAACAGATACGCGCTTCATGCAGCGTATGCGGTGATGTCACAGCCTCCCCGCCATTAGAAGTAGCTCCACCCCCCCCCCCCCCTTCTGAAATTACAGTAGTACAATTAAGAACTTCAATGACATTCCCTGTGCTTTCCTAGACTTCGCAGTCTCTTGCTTCATTAAGTTGTTTCTAACAAATAAAGAACGAGCCCTTGAACCCTCCCCTTTCGTTATTTCATAGCTTGCGCCTCGTTGCGGCAGGCTTGGCGCCTTTAGGTAGCATACGTGGTATTATTGGGCAGCAGCCATCTCGCCATAAGATAACGTTCTACGTGACACCTCCCGGCGAAGCCAAGAGTGTTCCACACTCACCGCCATGGCTACTAGTGGCGCTGCCTAAGTATCCCAGAATTATATGTGCATATATACCCAATAAAGTGGACAAAGGGAAGCGGGGGGGGGGGGGGGGGGGGGGGGACGACCGCCTTCGTAACTCAGTGGTGGAGTGTCGGACGCCCACCGAAAGCTGGTTTGTCTTTAGTCCACTTTAATTCCTTTCTGCTTACTCCACAATTACAATAGCACAATTAAAGAACTTCAATGACTTCCCCTGTGCTTTCCTGGCCTTCACTGTCTGTTGGTTCATTAAGTGACATATCATGAAGAGTTCAATATGCTGATTTTTTGCGGTGCGTAATAAGCAATCTGATGTCACGGAACAAGGTGACCACTTCATGCAGCAATGAGTAATTATACTTTATGAGTACTGATCATTTCTTGCGGGTATTCTCAATCCAATGCTCTAAGATTACAAGTATCCTTACACATGTGCCTAATATCTAACGTCTTGTAAAGGAGCCATAATTACATATTTTACTCTCTTTCGTCCTAAGTGCTGACATCCCCCTTTTACTGCTTAAAATATGTGCATTGCTGTTTCGATATGAACAGAAAAAAAAACAATACATCTTTTAAACGTTCTTTGACGCATGTCACTGTAAAATGTAATCAAAAAGATATCACAAGGTGTTCCGTTGCATTACGCAATTTGGTAAAATGTAGATTTGCAAGCAATTAAGCTGCATGAATTTATTTCTCACATTGCCCTGGTTCTACCAGACCTCTATGTTTCAGCTGTTTTTTTTTCTTAGAGCCATACTTGCTTTTTACTTTTTACTGATATCTTCTAGAACTCGTCGTCATGCCACACAGAATATCGTAGTACACGTTACGAGGAAACGCAATGAGTTGTGATAATTTGCGCGAAGGCTTTCCCAATTTAACATCTACACGATGAATAGCTGCTGTTCATAATCGTGTGAACCGCAGTTAATGCTTGGCTGCTATTAAAAATAGCCCTAATGAACAACTTGAACGCTGTATGTCGTTCCCGCATATGAACCAGCAATGTTTCTTGTTTGACCGACTTCTATGATGTATGTACATAAGTCCTACAATCTAGACTGAGTTTTCTTAGCGCTGTGTTTGTCCTTCTTGCGTCTTTTATCACCAGGTATCCTTATTTTATTTCCTTGCACTTAATAGCACTGCTGTACCTATAAGTCCGTACTGGTACTTGTCACATCCTGAACCCATTACGAAATGTACCGTAACACTAGACAGCTTCTGGAGAGGTCTCGTGTCCCATTTATATCTTTACCTAACTCTGCACAAGATATACCCACTGAAACATGCGAAGGCGTTTCTAACAACGGTAAAATTTATGCGCTTCACGCATAAACCGGAAGCAATACAGCGTCCTTATTTCAACAGTACCACTCGAAAAATACTTTTTTCTTTATTGCGAAATGGGCTTGCCCTTCAGGCATAGTTTATGGTGGGTTATGTTCTCGAGAATCAGGCGCTTCTTTTTTATTGCTTACACACCTGTGCAATCCCTGGTTTACAAAGCGTAAGTGCGAGTCACATCGGCCGCAATTTTAACAACTAAGGCCCACTTCCTCGTTTTGGTCAGCTTATTAATAATCATAATTGATGGCTTTACCTGCAAAAATCACGATATGATAATAAGGCGCATCCCGCAGTGCAGGGCTCCGAAGTAATTTTGACCATCTGGAGCTCTTTAATCCAAGCACATGGGTGTTAACTTTTTTTTTATTTCGGCCCCTTCGAAATGCGGCCGCCGCAGCTAGTGTTCGATCTCGCGATATCGAGCTTATCCAACCAAAACCATTAGCCCATAACCTGCCACTAGGGATGTTTCGCCCAGCTTCTCTCCAGGCCAATATGTTTAGACTGAGCGAGCTTTTTAGAAAGAGGGACCGCGACTCCTTTGCCAGCGGAGCGTTCTCTACGGCTCTGAAAAACGGAACGGTGGCTGCCAAGAAGGTCGCCTAATTTTGCTGCCGAGGCGAGGCAGCCGGTCCCTTGATACACGACACCGGGCCCCGTGTCAACTTTAAGGCAGCCGGTATACCGTCACCTTGGAGCGTTTTCGCAACCAAATGCGGTCTAGCATAACCTCCCTCCGTTTCGTCTCTCGCTTTCCAGCACGTATCTCATCTTGTCTTACTTAAAACGCCATGCGCTTGCACCTCGAGCTCGGGTAAAGGATGCCGTATGCAGCTGTAATTGCGCTCGGAGTAATAACGTCGGCGTCGTACCACGTGCCGCCGTCCGGAAACGCTATGGTGGAGCGAACAAACCTGGGCTCTGGTCATTAGAGCTGCGATGTCTGGCGGTCGCTGTGGAGCGGCCACGCACGTCTCAACCCTGGTTTCGTGACTAACATAGCCGAGCTGTGGGCGTAGACAAAGACCCCAAAAGAAGTAAAAGCATTCTTCTCTCAATGGTACCACGCTGTCAAACAACACCGATGCAGCGTTGTTGTACGAACTTGCGTCACGCATAGCGGACAACCAAATTACTCGAGCGCCGCTAATTGTGTAAGCACGTGCACTTAAACGTACGCTCGGATCCACGCGCAAGTTATGCGAACTGTAACTGACTAGTGCTTATAGGATTGTTAAGAAAACTTTCCCATTTTCTCTCGAGAATTTGAGCATTCTAAGTGAAGCGTAGCGAGTACTACACCGTAGAAGTGTTTTCGGACACCATGACGGTCGTGTAGAACCCTTAGAAAGCAGACGTAACTGCTTAACTGCTGTTAGAGCTGAAAATGACAAGAAATCGAGTATCACGTCTGTCTAACATTCTAAGCGGTCAAGGGCTCTTCTCTGCCTGAGTGCCCAAAGAAAGTATGTGCAGTTGCGAACTGCGAAGAGTTTCTATAATGGGATTGCGGAGTTTGCAGGCTTGTATGTGAGAAAGTCTCGAATTGTACAAGATGCTCGCTGAGAAAGGTCATAGAACAGCAGTGTGCTTTGAA
The DNA here is from genome assembly GCA_013339685.2 of Hyalomma asiaticum. Classification (NCBI taxonomy): domain Eukaryota; kingdom Metazoa; phylum Arthropoda; class Arachnida; order Ixodida; family Ixodidae; genus Hyalomma; species Hyalomma asiaticum. The sequence continues at coordinate 106,115,163 of CM023485.1, read as the reverse complement.
GCTGGCGTCATAGTAACGAGATCTCCATGCTCCGACGGCGAAACTTGCGTGCGTACAGTGTACTAGGCTATAGCTTCTTGCAGTGCAGTTACCAATGGTGAGGGCATTTCGTTTGTGTGGAAGCAGAAACATCAATGCGCCACACGAGGCGCCCAGAATCAGTCAAACCGTACTCAAGCGTTAACTTTCGCAGCATAGAGCCATATTGCATTCAAAGATAGATAGATAGATAGATAGATAGATAGATAGATAGATAGATAGATAGATAGATAGATAGATAGATAGATAGATAGATAGATAGATAGATAGATAGATAGATAGATAGATAGATAGAACGCTTTCTGCCATACATGCAGCCACATCATCTATACAGCATCGCTCGAAAGCACCCTTTCCAGGGTAAAATGGCTCATCAATTCCTCTTTTTTTTCTACGCCGCTAAGTGAATGCGGACATATCGCTCCTACGCAAGAATGGAAGGTAATTTCGCTGCAGACACCCGTTACTCAAGAGTTCCGATGCGTAATCACGTGGATGACATTTTGGATGTCGTTTAAGTATGTCGTAATCTGTTGCTAGCAAGTTCGTTCCACGTTTCCTAATGAGTGTTTTTAATCTGTCCGAGGTGTGCTTCAGCGGCATACCAGGCGAGGCCGAAGTTCCTCGGCGCTCACACAGGACATAATGCGTCTGTTACAGCAGGCCCTGAATGCGAACCGATACGACATCGACTTAACCTGCTTTAGCTGATTCCGATTGTTAAACATCGGAATCAATTAAATCAGGGCTCCGGTAATTGTGACCACCTGGGGTGCTGTGACATCGCACAGTACACCGGCCTCAACACATCGCCTCCATCGAAATGCAGCTGCCGGGGTTCGACCCCACGACCTTCGTTCGGATCAGCAGCCTAGTACCACAGCCACTAGGCCACGGTGGCGGCGCTTGTGAAAATGGTAAAACAAGCAAATAAAGTGCGCGAAACAGCGATAGTGTTGTGACAAAGAAGAAATTTCTTGTGTTTTTCAATACCCATCGGGCAAGACATATATTATAAAGGCTCACCTCTAGACATAGAGCTGAGTTGGCAATCTCATCACAAATAAACTTGGAAAAATTTGGCCTCTTGTTGAGAGAAGGCGGCGAGGCTCACCACCTGGTGGTTTAGTAAATGCACTCTTAAACACAATAAAGGTACAGAATACGTTCCATGCGCTGCATGTTCAGTCTACGGAATTTCACTTTACGTTGGCCAGACGAGCCATTGTGTTAATGTGTGGCTCATAGAGCATTTCAACTCCTTTAAAGAAACGCTTACCTCGCACCTGTGTGCATGCGAGCCCGTTCTAAATGACACAAATATCCTTTTTAAAAGAAATGGCAGATCCCACGTGCAGTGGGGATCAAGGAAATCCGAAACACGCATCAGGAACGCAAAATGGAGCTGCATTGTTGTCTCGCTATACGGATTTTGGCTCATATGAAGTTAACAAAACGGCCGCAAGAATAGCAAGGCTGTGGCATGTGAACCATGCCGCTTATGACACGCATGTCATGATTGTAATGTTATGATCTGTCATTTACGTTCGTCATGCAGTTGTGTTGTGCCACTGCAATTTTGGTATACATCCCCTTAACGTCACGCATGCCATGTAAATCATGCCGCTCATGACATGCATGTCATGATTTTCACGTTATGACCTGTCATTTATGTTCGTCGCGAAGTCATGTTGTGGCATACCAATGTTCGTATACATCGCATCGAAACGGCCAGGAGAGCACCAAGACCATGGCATGTAAATCATGCCTTTCTTGACATGCATGTCATGATTTTCATGTTATGACCTGTCATTTATGTTCGCCATGCAGTCATGTTGTGCCATACCAATTTTCGTATACATCCAATTAACGAAACGGCCAGGAAAGCACAGAGACCGTGGCATGTAAATCATGCCGCCCATGACATGCATGTCACGATGTTCATGTTCTGACTTGTCATTTATGTTCGCATTGCATTCATGTTGTGCCATACCAATTTTCGTATACATCCAATTAACGAAACGGCCAGGAAAGCACCGAGACCGTGGCATGTAAATCATGCCGCCCATGACATGCATGTCACGATGTTCATGTTCTGACATGTAATTTATGTTCGTCATGCAGTCACGTTGTGGCCCACCAATTTTCGTATACATCCCATTAACGAAAGAGCCAGGAGAGCACCGAGACCACGGCATGTAAATCATGCCGCTCATGACATACATGTATTGATTCTCATGTAATGCCGTGTTATTTATGTTCGCCATGCAGTCATGTTGTGGCACACCAATTTTCGTGTACATCCAATTGACGAAAGGGCCAGGAGAGCACCGAGACCATGGCATGTAAATCATGCCGCCCATGACGTGCATGTCACGATGTTCATGTCATGACCTATCATTTTTGTTCGTCATGCAGTCATGTAGCGGCATACCAATTTTCATGTACATCCCATCAACGAAACGGCTAGGAGAGCGTCAAGACCATGGCATGTAAATCATGGCGCTCATGATATGCATGTCATGATTTGCATCTTATAACCTGTCATTTATGTTCGTCATGCAGTCATGTTGTGGCAAACCCATTTTCGTATACTTCCCACTAACGAAACGGCCAGGAGAGCACCAAGACCTTGTCATGTAAATCATGCCGCTCATGATATGCATGTCATGATTTTCATGTTATGACCTATCATTTTTGTTCGTCGTGCACTCATGTAGCGGCATACCAATGTTCGTGTACATCCCATTAACGGCCAGGAGAGCACAAAGTCGTAGGCGGCTAGATAGATACGCTCAAAGTCGCCGAAGTTCGCTGAGAAATGCTTCGCATTTAAAACTAGAATGAGTTTTTCCGGTAAATGATAGAAACGTATCACATTTGTAAGATGGGAGATGATTGTGTTAGTCAACCTTCAGTGTCTCTCCATTAAAAAAAAGCTCCTGGTTTTTGATCAATCGCAGTTTGTATCGTCAGCCATGTTTATCTTTGGCTTTTTCTTATTATGTTCCGGACATGCGTTCATATACGCACATGTGCTATTGATAAATCCTTTTCATAAATCCTGTTGCTTTCGTCTAATAAACTTCCAGTCGATAGTCAGCGCTCGTCCTGTATGTAAGGTCCCTGATTTCGCCCTCGTTTTCAAATTCCGCACTGCTCTTAGCAAGATGATCGACCACCAACTCGTCCAGATGTGCACGCTGCTACTTCTCTCTGAATTCTGCCTTTCTTGGATTGCCGGTAATGCGTCATACATGCGGTCGCGTTGTCGAAAAGGCGCATAGTTTGCTGTCGTGCGCTACGATTCCTATAATACCTAGGCAACAAGAAGGCGGAATCCCGGGAAACTTACCAAGCCCACACGGCGTCGGCAGAGAAGCTTTTCTTGGAAACAATCTCCTGTTCTCTACGATGTTTTCGACGAGGCGTCATATGGTAACAAATTTCGTGTGAGTATGCGGAAAGGGAGGAGAAAATAAAACTTTTGGATGGCGACACCGACTTGTTCGTACAGGCCCACTTCTTTTTACGATGAAGAGCTCTCGGTCGTAAAAAAAGAACCTGCAGACCGCAATTCACTTATACAACGAGAAAGCAGAAATATATCAGTCCGCCTCCTGTACCGTACGCACACTTCGCTTCTTCGCGATTTTTTATTCATTGGAAAGAAAAACAATCTGGGGCCAAGTTCGTGGTTCGAGTGTTTACCGAGCCGGCTTAAGGTGCCCACGGGGCCAATAGGAAAAGCAGCCACCCACAGCATGCTTGCGAAAGGAGAACGCAGCTCTATACCGCCAGTAGTATGTCGTTTCCTTCAACACTTGTGGGTGTTTCCAAGCCTGGCTCGCGGAACAAGCTGTCTTGCACGCTATTACTCGCCGGTGTCTCTTTGCTCTTATGGGAGGCTCGAGGTGCTTCGAGACGCCGCTACATTCGTAGTCATACTGTATAAGAAACCGTACGCGTATTTTCTCTAGCTCTGTTTGCTTTATATAGCGGGAATCGAGCACTCTGCTTCCTACGGAACAGGCCTGAGATTCGTTATTGCTTGGCGAGGCGCGTAAAACCTTTCAATGTAGTTTTCCCAGAGTGGTCCGTAAGGCTCGAGATTCGTTGCTGTTATGCTTTCTTGTTTTCATGCAGTTGTATCCGCTTCTATTTGTCTCACGGCTTCTATCGAGGTATGCGTCCTGGAACATGCAATTTGTTGAAAAGCTTCATGTGAACATTTGTAATTCAGGATACCTCTAGAATAACATTCTTCGTCTTCGCATTTCGTAGGCGTTGTGATCGGCACTGTTTAATGTCAAAGGCACGGGACAGGCTTCACAAAAATCAGAGACAACTATAAAATGGTAGCCTCCAATACGAGATGGACAAAAAGTGCAGGAAAGTTCCAACTGTTTCAGCAAGCAAGCTACGATGTGCTTCATCGCAGATCGACAGCACGATTTAGGGTTACTGCGTTCGTAAAGACTAGCCGGTTGTATGAATTTTGAATCATAATGTTATTTTTTTCTCCGAAAGCGAAAGGCGTAATGTGCATGCACTTGCGTGGACACAGCTATCATGCGCCTCATATCCTGTTATAATGAGGTTTGCTTCTAGCTTTTTGGCTTCCACTGGTATCATATCAACAATAACGCAGTGCGTGAGCGACGTTGACGAGAAAGCGTCGCAAGGCGGTGTCAGGCAAGTCTGAATTTTCGTCAGGGAGAAATCAGCAATTTGTGGTGGTTTTAATCCGGCCGCTCTCATATACAGCTGTTGTCGTTTATCAACTGATCTAACATTGTCGTGGGTAAAGACCACTTTTAAGTCGTGGATGAACTTCCAGCACACACAAAAGACTTCGAAAGTTCCTATTCATATGTTAGTTCATTGTAAACAATATGGTGCTACGCTGCGGTACACCCTACTGAAACGTTCCGTATGGCTGTTCTAATAATTCCGTGTGTTTCTGTAAAGCTCACACGGAAGTATATGGAAAACATACCGCAAATATATGGAAAACGTATGGACCTAGCATGGAAAATATGGAATTCTTGGGATAGGGAGCGGGACGTTTTCAGTGGGCAATTTTTGAGTTGCTCTGAGCAGTTTCGAATTTCAGATGCTCTCAATGTCCCATCGTTTCAGGGTGTGCGGAAGCGTTGGCGGCCACTAGTCCGCATGCTTCGCTAAATATGTACCTTACGCACGGCCCGACAGAGTGCCCGAAACAGCTACCCTCCAAATTGTGCAAGCTCTAGTAATTAGCAGAATGACGTGCCACCTCCTCTAACAAAACCTTTCTAAAAACAAAATGAACCGGGTGGGCACCATGCATTTCACGGCACTAAAGAGGATCTGGTGCTGCTCCATAATGCTCCAACGCAGCTCCTACTATAAATGAGGGCGCAGAAAACGTACCATCCGAAAACTGAGAAGTGGGGGGTTTTAAAAGTCAAATTCAGCGCCTCCGATGATCAAGCCAGGGTTTCTCATGATGGTGTATACCTTTTGGGATACACCATGCCAAACAAACTGCCGCACAACAGAAAAATATTTTAGATGGCAATCGAAATGAAATTCAAGACGTCCCAATTGCCCGCAAGACGTACCCCCACTACCATAAACACCAAGGATGTGTAAGGTTACAAGCTCTAAAGCGCGTTCTTGGCGATGGGCCATAAGACACTACGGTATTATACACAGATGTTGCCCGCTACCAACAGATACTGGTCATGCCTAGCTGTGTTGGACAATACTGACTCTTCGAGAGTTTCGGCCACGCTTAGCATAGCAGACAGCGTCACGGTGGAAGAGGATCCTGTGGGCCTGGGCAACACACACGCTTCAAGAGTACACGCAGGGAATAGACCTGTCACAATGGTCACTAATGCGCAAGCCTCCTGCAGGAATACATGAAGAGACACGACACTTACGACACACCTTGTCGTGAAATCATTACACCCCACACTGTTACACAGACGCACCTCTCTCCATGGTGATGAACGCGCTAATGCAGTGGCCGGACAGCTCACAATCCGACCGCCGTCGGAATAGCTGTCCGACCCTAAAGACACACAATAGAGCTACTCAATTAAACTGACGCGCTCCAACATTACAAAGGCCGAGGTGACTGCCTCCCTCCACAGCATTCCCGCAACCGGGAGGAAGCTGTTGAGTGGCTCCTGCTACAGACTAACTTCTTCCAATGTTTTTTTCACTCTTCACCCCTTCCACTCCACATGGTAGTATTCCTTGTTGAATGTCGTGCGCGGCGCGGTGACAACGGCGAAGAACTAGGGGAGAGAGCGATTATAGTAAGTATTAAGCTTAGGGGCTTGGTTGGTGCTTTGCACGCCATTTTTGGATGTCATCGCGCCGAGTGCCAATAAAGACTACAGATGGATCTTTCAAACATTGTCCTAGATGTCAAAAACCGAGAGATAAGCCTTTTAACACGAATTCATCTTATGGCGGGGTCCGCCACGTCATCTCCGTAATGGAAGTGACACAGTAAAACATACATGTTAATGACCTCTCCTCCAACCTTTCCCCTGTCTTGTCCGGTGTGCCCCAGGGTACCGTCCTCGGGCCTCTCTTGTTTCTAATATATATAAACGATATTCCACTTTCCGTTGAATCTAACATTCGTCTTTTTTCCGACGATTGTGTCCTTTACCGCCCAATACATAACTCTACCGATACTTCTTCCCTACAGTCTGACCTCTTACGCATCCAGCAGTGGTGTAGTACTTGGCTGATGTCGCTTAATGCGAACAAAACATTACTCATTTCTTTCCATCGTCGCAGAAACTACGCGCCGGCTACTTACACAATCAACAACTGTCACATAGCTACTACCAATTCAATCAAATACCTAGGTGTCCATCTTTCAAGCGACCTATCATGGGGTGACCATATAGACCACATAGCTCACTCCGCTAACCGCGCCCTAGGTTACATACGCCGTAACATCTTCATGGCACCACCTTTCGTTAAGCTACTCGCTTATATTGCCATTGTCAGACCTAAACTTGAATATGCATCTGCTGTCTTCGACCCCCACCAAACTAACCATATTAAAATTCTGGAGTCTGTCCAGAACCGAGCCGCCAGATTCATTGCTTCAGATTACTCCCGCTACACCAGCATCTCCGCCCTAAAATGCCAGTTAAAACTTCCCACCCTCGTTCTTCGTCGTCGTATTGCACGTCTCTGTCTTTTCCACAAATTCTTTCATTCAGCCACACGTGACAACCAGCTCATCCAACTAGTCCATCGAGGTCATCGCACAAGTCATCCAAACGCTGTGATCCCGCCACGTGCACGCACCACATCATTTCAGCAGTCGTTCTTCTTGCGCACCGCCCAAGACTGGAATGACCTTCCGGAAGAGGCAGCAGTCATCGGCGATTTTACGCGCTTCAGGAATGCCATCCAAGAGGCAGACTCACCTGTACCTTAACCATCACTTTCATCGATACCGCCTCTTTTATGTCACCCACCCCTCATGTAAAGTTCCATACGGAACCTTTGAGGATATAATAAATAAATAAATAAAATAAATAAAATATACGAAAGAACAACAAAATAAAAATACGCAGAAAAAAATTCTTTTCGAGCGCTGGGAATCGAACGCACAGCGTTGGTCAGATGTTACGGAGGCGATGTGTGAATGTGCGTACATCCATGTCAAGTGGTTTCGTCCCAGCGAAACACCGGTAGAAATGGGCAATTTCACCTTGATGTACAATAAAGATTGAACTCCTTATGTGAAGACACTCCACTTTCGTGTTATACCGATCCTCTGACAAGGGCATCAGCCATATATTTTTTTACGTGTATCTTCCCGCAGAAATGTTCCCTGACTTCCATTGTCCAAAGCACAGCGAATGCGACAGATGTACGTTGGAGTCATCAGCCAGGCACAGAACGTCTGGAAGACAATCTTAGTACAGAGTCCAGTCTGTTTACCATTCGTTGCAAAGTGCGTCGTGACATTTGGTGTCCTTTTCGATGCTGCATAACTGGAGCTGTCGGAAGCGTAAGCGTTGCACATGGAGGAAGCATGACGACGCTTGCATTAGGTACATTGGATGCTGCGATGGCAGTCACGCGTAAGATGTCCCTTCATGATGCACCTGAAGCACCGGGCACCTTTCCTGAGCCTACTTTGTTTGTCTTCGAGGCGAACGTTACCTGCGAGTCGTTCGGTCTTGTCGTCCTTGGCATTACAAAGAAGCAGCGTTCTATTTGGACAACGGCCTTATTGTGAAAACCCCTTGCAGCAGGAGTTGACGACATGGTGCGGCTTTGGACTGCGTTTGGGACGTGCTGCGCCCAACTTTGATGTTCTGCTCTATTCACACTGCTCCTGTGCATTCCACTTCGATTTAAAGAAAATTTTATCACCTGCTCTAATTCCTTACGTAGCTCCTCAGGATCCATTAAAGTTCATTGTCTGTCTGTCTGTCTGTCTGTCTGTCTGTCTGTCTGTCTGTCTGTCTGTCTGTCTGTCTGTCTGTCTGTCTGTCTGTCTGTTTGTCTGTCTGTCTGTCTGTCTGTCTGTCTGTCTGTCTGTCTGTCTGTCTGTCTGTCTGCCCTACTTCCTGATCAGCCGATTTCGCACTGCCGTTTGAGTCTACTGGTGAGGTAGTTGGCTCAGTGCTCTCGCGCCTCTAATAGTCCACTACCGTATCTGGGCGTATAGCCTTCAAGGGAATCTCGCAAAACGTCAAAGAGAAAGGTAAAGCGCTCACTCCAAAGGTTGCAGAGCCTACGTCGGGTGATTCAAATGCCGTCGAAGAAATTCCGCAATGACGTAACGTCGTTGGCAGATGTTACCGATCTGACCGGGCGTAGATTTCCCAAGAGCTTCTGCTCGATCAACCTGCTGTTGCCGTAGCGCTGCTTCATATCCAAAATCCTTCGCTGCAACTAGATTCTGTCACTTGGATTCCGGAGACCGCTTGAACAGCAGGTCCGTCAAATAAAGAAACCAAATAGTAGAAGCGATCTGTGTCCAACAGGCTGTGAAAAATAGAATGTCAAATCGTATCCCAGAACGGCTGCCATTTGGTAATCGTTCCGCAGATGCGCACGAGCAACCTCGCGCCAAACTCGCGTTGCGAACGTGTCGTGTTGGCAGAGGTAGCAGCTGGTTGGTTCCCGTCAGTTCTAGTCGGTGTATCACTTGTAGGAAGTGGGGTGGAGAGCTTAATCATGTGCACATGATGTTCGAGCAAGGCCAAAGCGCTGACAGCAGCGTCTTCGTATTCCAAGACTGAATCCTAATCAGTCAGCGTCTCTTTCCTGTGTAGTTGTCAAGTTTGCGCGCAAGTCATCTTTATTCCCAAGTATATACCAACTCGCCCACCAGAAAGCCTTGCTGGATCGTAATCAGCAGCTTGCTTTTTCGTCATAAAGGTTTCTCCCTCACTGCTCAATTTACCTAATTCCCTCTTCAACCGGCTGCGGAGCACACGAAGTGCGGATAGTTCGAACTTCCCGGATGGCAAAGTCTCCTTTACGTCATTGACGATCTTCGGGCTTTACGCTCGGCGTGAAGCCCGCTTGTTGTTGATCCGCTCTGTGATGGGCAGAGCGCATCACAGAGCGCATCACCAAAAACGCAGGTTGAAAAAGAGCTGACTGGCTTCCCGTGTCGTTCGGAAAAAATAACGATGGAGGAAAAATTCTCCTCTAGCCTTTATTTGCGCTGGGCATGAAGCTTATCAGTTTGTGCTATGAACTGTTCTTTCACGCCATGTTTGCACGGTATTGCACCCAGCGCCAATGAAGGCTACAGAAGGATTCTTCCCACACCCCTCTCAGTGTCCCTACTGGAGAGCACAGGTCGCTGCACCTGGGAATATGCGTATTCACCGGTCTATCCCTTTATCTCTTCATCATCACCTTTATCTTGGGAGTGTGTGCACAAATGTGCACATTAATGTGTGCACATTTGCCTATCGGGTAGTTAAAGACCACAACCTTCTGCAATTTGTTCTCATTCCAGACCTTACTAATTCCAACATTACCCGCTTTTCCTCAAATAACAACTTTTTACTTCCCAAGGTCCGAACTAACTATGGTTCTCAACGACTAGCTTTTGTTTTAATCAAACTGTGGAATTCTTTGCCATACAACATTAAATGTGCTTTTTCTGTGGCATCATTCAAACATCAGCTTCGCATATTCATTTTTAATAACACCACTTATTGAATGTTCTTAAATTACAAATTTATTCTGTTGTTCTCGTTGTATTTGATTGGTGTTTGCTTTGTATTTTGTTAGATTTTCACACCCTTACTGTTTTATGCTTTCCATTATATTACTGTTTGCCTAAATGTCTGATTCGCTGTGTTTTTTGTTAATTTTTTTTTTCTCTCTCTTCTTTCATTTCTTACTTTATACTCTAAATATTTCCTGTTTGCTGCTAAGTAATGTTCTCTTTTTTCTACCATTATAATAAGGTCCCCTTACAGTGTTTACACTATGGGACCTTTTTCTGCATAATAATTGTCTATGTCTGTGTATACATGCATTTACTTTTGAATAAATAAACTTCAAACTTCAAACTTCAATGCGCTGACCAGGTCCATACCGTAGGAGCAGCAAATCCAGCGGGTACTTGGAGAGGCGCGAGCCAATGAGACCGTGAAATAAGAGCTCCACCCTACGGGTAACATAACTCATCCTGTTTGGAAAAAGAGCTTTCCTTGCTCTGTCTTTCTCTCTGACAGAATTTTGTAGCAAATAACACAAGCGTAAGACCTTCTATATGTGAAAACATACTAAGGACTCCGTCTGCGCATTCAGATCAGTCCCGTAACTCTAAACAGTGTTACTGAAGTTTCCAGTTCGGAAATAACATGTTAAATCTCTTACCAGAGGCAGGATGACGGCATATATCATACCTACAAATAGCTATCGCAGCGCAACCATCATCAGCCCGACGCCGTGTCAAGTCTCTTGAGCTAAAACTCGGGTGGCTGAAGTGTTCTAATTTTTCTAATCTTCACCAGTGGACCTCATAATAAGAAAGATCTGCGAATCAACGATAACTAAAATAATACATAGATACTTACGATTTGCTGATGACAATGCCTGGCTAAGTTACTCGGGAGATGAATTACAAAGCATGATTACTGACCTAAACAGCCGAAGTAGAACGGTGGGCATGAAAGTTAGTATACACAAAACTAAAGTAATATTCAATAGTCTTGATCGAGCACAGCGGTTTGAGAGAGCTGGCGAGGCATTGGAAGTGATAAGCGAATACGTCTACTTAGTCTAGGTAGTGAGCCCTGATCCGAACCGTGAGACTTAGATAATTAGGAGGATAAGAATGTGGTGGAGTGCATTCGGCGAGCATTGTCAGACAATTAATGGTAGCTTACCACTGTCTCTCAAGAGGAAAGTGTACAACAGCTGCATCTTACCGGTACTCGCCTAAGGGGCAGAAGCTTAGAGGCTAACTAAGAGGGTTCAGCTTAAATTCAGGACGACGCAGCGAGCAATGGAACGGAACATTGTAGGTGTAACCTTAAGGAACACGAAGAGAGCGGAGTGGGTCAGGAAACAGACGCGTGTTAGGGTAATATTCATAGAAATGAAGAAGAAGAAATAGACGTGGGCGGGCGGTGTAATGTGAAGACAAGACAACCGTTGGTCATTAAGGGTAACAGAGTGGATTCTCAGAGAAGGCAAGCGTGGCAGGGGGTGTCAGAAAGTTAGGTGGGCAGATGAGGTCAGGAAGTATGCGGGGACAATTAATGATAGCTTACCACTGTCTCTCAAGAGGAAAGTGTATAACAGCTGCATCTTATCGGTACTCACCTACGGGGCAGAAGCTTGGAAGTTAACTAAGAGGGTTCAGCTTAAATTCAGGACGACGCAGCGATTAATGGAACGGAAAATTGTAGTTGTAACCTTAAGGGGCAAGTGGGCACACTTAGGACGGGGACGATTGGAGATCTGTGGGAGAGGCCTTTGCCCTGCAGTGGTGTAGACGTGATGATGATGATGATGATGATGATGATGATGATGATGATGATGATACAAAGGGCCTGAGACCACGATAATGTGGGTCGCTTCGGTCGTAGAGTGGTTTCAGTGCTCGCAACTGGCCTCGGATATATATCTTTGCCGCGGCGGTAGCTTCGGTAGTAGAGCGGTTGCAGTGCTCGCAACTGACCTTGGATACATATCCTTGCCGCGGCGGTAACTTTCCGATGGAGTTATTATCCAAGAGGCCAGGTTAGTGTGCTATATAAGTGCACGTTAATGAACCCCAAGTGCTCGAAATTTTTGGAACCCTCCACAATGTCGTGCCTCATAATCTTAGAGCAATTTCAGTGGGTAAAACCCCCGCAATTACTATTATTAATCGACAGGCTCGAATAATATCGCGCTGCAACTCCCCACTCCTAAGTGCAGATATGCAGAATTTGGAAAGAATTTTACTGACGTGGTAAAGCGGCCGCGGCAGTTTCTGTCACGTCCTTTGGCCAGTGTTGGCTCAATACGATGGGCACTTTCTCCTGATAAGTGTAAATATTAGTTATGGTATACTCCGTCGCTTTTTATCTGTTTCGGATATTACTGGCAATCCGACGATATAATGCCGACGCATCTTGGAATATTATTTTGGGAGCAAAGTCCTTAATGAGTATTCGGTCCGAAAATTTTTGCACACTCACATGCAGGCGCGAGTAGGCTTTAACAAAATTCTGTATGCAAAATAAAAATGACGCTCAGAGAATTTTCTATATCTTCGGCTCCTCGTACTCCAAGTGAGCGTGGCTGAATAACTAAATTTTTGTGTGTATCTTTACGGGTTCTCTGCGTGATTTTTCCGAGTTCAACGCGTCTGTACTAGGATGTCAACATATCAGGACGCACCCTCGCCCAATCAGTAATCGGCAGCCTCATTTTCTTTCTTTGCATGCGTCATATAAATGACAGGAACTGCCGTCAATACAGTGCGCCATTTTTTGCCTCCGGTGCATCTGATTGAAAGTCAGTGCTCGATCTTTCTTGTTCGTCTTCAAAATACCCTGCCGGGAAGAAGCGCCGTTGAATTGCCGGTGAAATCTTCCATAAGCCGGGCAGCCTCACGCGTGAGCAAAAATAAATGATGGAAAGTGGAGCCAGTGAAACCGACACACGCACTTTCATGGCAGCCACGCGAGCTTTCAGCTCACGTTGAACCCGAATCTTGTTACGCGAAGCCACAACAAACTTATCTTGCACATTGTAAGCAAAACGCGGTCAATATCTTGCTGCTACTTCATTATTCAACGACTTACTTGTCCCGTCTTTGTTCTTACTCATAAGAAGTTAATATAATATCGTGCCGCGGGAAGCATTTCAGCCAAAACTTGAGAGCTCTAAAGATGTGGCAGCAGAGTTCGCCCATAAATTCATAAGTGTAATTGAACTATCGTTATCGAAAAAGTAAGCGTGTACAGATCACGAACGAAATCACATGAACAACAGAGGAAAGAATAAGCCGCTTCTTCTCACGACCAAGTTACGCTAGAAGTGTCCTGAAGGCTTATAAGTCAACACCTCAAAGAAATTCGATTTGTGACGTAGTTTGAAGAAAAAGCAGTTCCAATCTTTATTACATGTGCCTTCGGCCTACTTATTTATTTATTTTTCACGCGACACAAATCAATGGGGCCACTTCCAAAATCCGGCGTGTGGTTTAGACCTTCGGACATAGTGGAGATTGACAGAAATAATAATAAAAGCTTCCACGTATCTAACGCTGGCAATAGTCGCGGCTGCTCACTCACTTTCGTACTCACTTCTACCTGCACTCACAGCTACTCACTCACGTTCATATACGCATCTCGACAGTACTTACACCAATTCAACTTCATACTTACACCAATTACTTACACCAATTCAACAGCCATATATATGCATATATGGTCATATATATGCATATCTGGGTATATATGGCACGTGTCCGTATTTGGCCGTATTTGACGAATACGCATCAGAGTCTTACATGTCATTCCTCGTGTTGGTCTTTCATTACCATGTCTGTTTCTATCGCGATTTGGGCAAATACAGCCACCTACGGGAACGTGCCATATATAGCCGCATATGCCCAATTCCTGATATCACCATATATGGCATTTTTGCAAGGCTGCTCACCTATACTAACACTCGCGGCTACTTACTCATGTTCATACTCATCTCTACTCATACTCACCCAAGCTTATGCTCGCAGCTACTCACAATCATACCCACCTATGCTCGCACTCAAAGCTACTTGCTCAAGCTCACACTCCCGCCTTTGGTGCGGGTATGAGTGTGAGTGAGCACACTAACGGGTGAGTACTGGCCAGCGATGAGCACAATGCAGACATGCAGGGATAACGTAGATCAATAGATACACAGGAGCTCCAAACCTCCACATACCTCGCGCCGACGATGTTCGAAAAGGCCAGCTGTTGGAGAGGTCTGCAGATGCTTCGCAAATATTGATATTATATTATTGATAACTATTACCTCGACATCGGAAAATAAACATGCCGATGAGCCTGATACGCTCAATCTATAAATTCTTTTTCGTTAAATCACCTATTTTGAAGTAGAGATCATTTGACGAGTGCATAACAGGCATCGCTGCGGATGTTGTTATGCGGGGTTTAAGGTCCCAAAACCAGCTCTGATTATGAGAGACGCCGTAGTGGAGGGCTCCGGAAATTTTTGACCACCTGGGGTTCTCTAACGTGCACTGACATCGCACAGCACACGGGCCACAACATTTCGCCTCCATCGAAATGCAGCCGCCGCAGCCGGGATTCGATGCCGCCACCCCCGGATCAGCAGCCGAGTACCAGAGCCACTAGACCACCGTGGCGGGGCATCGCTGGGGATAATAGTTGATATGACTTGCTGTTAAAAACGTATTCTGTGCTCGATTCCTCAGCACGGTGTGGATTACACCGATTTTGGGCGATGGCAGTTTTGGTCCTATGCGATCCTTCTTACAATGTTCTTCACAATCATTCCTGATTCCTCGATTACGGACTCCGTCAAAGTCCGCCTTCACAACTATAGTGCTTGCAACCAAAAATTTATCTTCGAGATGGGCAAACTGCAAAGAAATACTCGCGTCTCGGCAAGTTTTTCTACTTGTGCTCACACGATTTCTACATGGCCTTCACATTGCTTTTCTCCAAGGGTACTGGTAAATGCCTACATTGAATATCTTCGGCCGCTGAACAAGTTATCGCTGCGGGACCTACAGTGATACATGCATCGTTCAGACCACACAGAAGAAACATATAATTACCTGCGTGCAACATTTACGCAATTCTGGACTAACCTTTCGATTTAGCAATCTGTCATCATCATCATCATCATCATCATCATCATCATCATCATCCTCTTTAGGTCCACTGCAGGACGAAGGCCTTTCCCAACGATCCCCAATGCACCCTATCATGAGCGAGTTGGTTCCGATTTATGCCCGCAAACTTTTTAATTTCATCGCTCCATCTAACCTTTTGCCTGCCTCTGTTGCGTTTACCCTCTCTTGGTATCCATGCCGTCGCTCTTACTGTCCATCTATTATCTTTCCTCCTTATGACATGTCCTGCTCAGGTCCACTTCTTTCTTTTAATTGATAAAATAATATCGGCTACTCGTGTCTGTTCTCTGATCCATCCCGCTCGTTTTTTATCTCTTAGCGTTACCCCTATCATTTTTCTTTCCATTGTACGTTGCGTGATCCATAGTTTCAACTCTAGTTTTTTTCGTTATCCTCCACGTTTCTGCACCGTACGTTAGTACTGGGAGAATGCAGTGATCGAATACGTTTCGCTTTAGTGAGAGCGGTAAGTTTCCAGTCATGATTTCGTAATTCTTCCGAATGTGCTACAGCCCATCCTTATTCCACGGAGAATTTCTTTTTAATGGGTAGGAGTTCCTGATATTAACTGTCCAAGGTATATGTCTTCGTTTACACATTGTGAGGGTTCATGGTTGATTTTAAATTCCTGTTCCTTAGCTAGGCTATTGAACATAACTTTGGTCTTCTGCCTATTCATGTTTAATCCAATTTTAATACTTTCTTTGTTTAGGTCATCAATCATGTTTTGTAGTTCGTCTCCATCACTGCTGAAGAGCACAATGTAGTCTGCAAATCTTAAATTGCTTAGATATTCTCCGTCTATTCGAATTCCCTTTTCTTCCCAGTCTAGACGTTTAAACACTTCCTCTAAACATGCAGCGAATAGCATCGGGGATATCGTATCTCCCTGTCTCACACCTCTCCCGATCGGGATTTTTCTGCTTCTCTCATGTAGGAGTAGTGTGGCTGTGCTGTCTTTGTATGTGTTGTTTATGGTTTTCACGTATAGGCCAGGTACCCCTTGTCGACGTAGAGCTTCTAAAACTCTTTTGTATTTTTAGGGAGTCAAATGCTTTCTCGTAGTCGATAAACGGCATATAAAGAGGTTTGTTATATTCCACGTGCTTCTCAATTACTAGGTTGATAGCGTGGCTGTGGTCCATTGTCGAGTAACCTTTCCTAAAACCAGCTTGCTCTCGGTTGGTTAAAGTCGAGTGTTTCTCTTATACTCGTAGAAATTACTTTTGTAAATAGCTTGTATATTACTAGGAGTAGGCTAATTGGTCTGTAATTCTTTAGCTCCTTTATGTCACCTTTCTTGTGGATAAGGATTATATTAGCATTTTTCTAACTGCGCGGTACACTACACGTAATGATACATTTCGTGAAGAGCGATGCAAGTTTTTCAAGTACAATATATACTCTGTCTTTGATCGATTCGTCAGTTATACCATTTTTACCAGCAGTTTTACCACGGGACATGCCTTTGGCAACTTTTTTTTACATCGTCAGTGGTTATACATGGAATTTCAGTGTCCTCCTCTGATTCTATTTCTATCAAGGTTGTATGGTCTGTCTGAGAGCTGTACAGTTCAGAGTAGAAATCTTCTGCTACCTTTACTGTTTAGTTGAAATTGTTGATAACGTTACCTTGTTTATCATTTAGCGCGTCCATTTTGTTGTGTCCTAAGTGCAGTTTCTTTTTGACCGATTTAATGCTAGTGCCTTTCTCTACTGCTCTATTTCTATCATGTTAAAGATTCTTACATCTCTTTGCCTGGCTTCACTGATCAATTTTGATAGTTTCGCGAAATCTATATTATCTTTTGACGAAGTTACTTTCATTTGTTGGCATTTTTTTATTATGTCCTTGGTAGATTGGGACAACTCACTTGTTGCTTGCTTTTTTTGTTTTACCCCCGACATGTATCGCTGTTTCAAGGATCGTTTTCATTATGGTTTTGTTTGTTTCTTCTAAATCTTCATCGTTTTCGCCTAAGGCCTCGAACTTGTTGCTGAGGGTGACATTAAATTCTTCGTTCTTCGCTCTAATTACCTCTAGATTTGCATTCTTCTAGTAAATAATTTAGTTGTTGTTTTCTTTAGGTTGACTACGGTCTGTGATCGCTACATTTTATCTTCCCTACTACTTTGCGTCTTGAATTATACCTGGTTGTTCGCACATTATAAAGTCAATTTAATTCTTTGTTTCCCTGTTAAAGCTTTTCCACGTCCACTTCCTATTCTTGTGTTTCTTAAAAAACGTATTCATCATTCGGAGTTGGTGTCTTTCGGCAAATTGTAGCATTTCCCCACGGTTATTCCTACGCCCGACGCCGTAGTTACCAATCGCCTGTTCTCCACTTTGTTTTGTTCCTACTTTAGCGTTGAAATCCCCCATGAATATTGTGTATTGTGTCCTTGTTCTTTTTATTGCTGATTCGATATCCTCGTAGAACTGCTCTACTTGTTCGTCGTCGTAGCTCGTTGTGGGCGCATATCCCTGGATTATCTTAAGTTTATACTTACCCATGCTAAACTTTCGTTAATTCTGTAGAATTCATCTACGTTGCCTGCTATATCTTTGTGAATTAGGAACCCAAAGCTATATTCTTTCTTGTCGGCAATCTGTAGCAGTCGCATTTTACGTACAAGTGAACAGAGGTTGGTATTCATTCAATCATGCCTCTTGATGAGTCGTACAGCCCTGTTCGCTATCGCCCGAGGAAGCTCCGCTGTCAGGCCCGTTTGATACAAACCAAAGGCTAACCTATTACGCAGAAACATTAGTTAAAAAAAAGTAATAGCAACTCCAGCCGTTGACAGAATTTCTTTAGAATAGCGCTGACTTCCTGACCCACGAGGCACCCTTTCAATCATTCATTTTTGGTAGGTTACCATTCTGTCTTTTCTTTATTGCTTGGCATATAGTTTTTCTGTTAACAGTGCCGGTTTCGTTTCAAGCAGTTCGCAGGAAGATAGAGAGAAAATGCTGTGCATTAACGCTCGTAATAGCGATCACACAGAAACGTTACGAGTGTCTACGCCTAACACACCCGACTAGTTAGTAATATGTCCCACCAGCACTTCAGTGGTTCGGTGCTGTACGCCTCGTTCATTTCAATCGATTCTGGGCGCAAGAGGAGGTCGGGAACAAAGAGCGCTTCATTGCCACGCTTTCTGAAAGAGAAAGAAAAAAAAGCTATCTACACGACCGAACTCCCATAAACAGGAGCGAACATTCTGCCGTTGCATCACCCGTCTCGAAAGCTTGTTCGCGAAAGTTTCTAATGAAGCCAAGTTCAGTGAAGATCTCAGCGAGGCTGGTCTAGCGGTCACTTGCGGGACAAGGTGTCTCGTGGGGAAGCACCTTCATCAGAAAATGGTCCCCCTTTTTTCTTTTGTTGGACAGAAAGAGCTACCAGAAAGGAATGCCGACGTGATGCAGCGCGGCACGACGAACGGTTACGGGACCAAGAAGATATAAGCTAGAAAAACGGCCTTTTTTCTTCTTCTCTTTTCTCTCTTTTCACAGGTTCTATGTGTGTCTCTCTGTTCTCTTTTTTCTGTTGACTCAAAGTTCTGGCCCGTTACCACGTGGCCAGGACTTGGACTCAACAAGGCGATTTCTTCATTAGTTCCAGACTCGCCTCGTTTCGTAAGTGACATTTTAGAGGCAGCGAACTATCTTCCATTTCGTGAGGCCTCGTTGGCACGATGTCGAGCGAGGCAAAGAAAATAAAAGAAAAGAAAAAGGAAAGCGGCTGAGGCGGTGGAGTACGCACATCGACTCTGCTGTTTCTCTAGTTTCTCTCTCACAATAGCATGTTACTAGCCTTCTTTTTGTTATAATGCGAAGCATTTCTTGGCGAACTTCAGTGACTTAGATCGTATCTATCTATCTATCTATCTATCTATCTATCTATCTATCTATCTATCTATCTATCTATCTATCTATCTATCTATCTATCTATCTATCTATCTATGTGCTCTCATGGTCGTATCGTGCGCCCGATATACCGGAATGTTTGCGTGGTAGGGTACAAATGCATGAAGAACATGGGTGACTGATCTTAACACCACTAATATGATGCGCCCGTCATGTACGCGATAACGAACGATTCTGCGATCATGTATGGCTCACAATCGTAGTGCTCGGCCTGCGTGTAAGCGCCACAGGCGTTTGAATTTCATGCAACATATATGTCGACGAAGACGCAACTAAAATATACTTTTAACATATCGTTAGAACACACTTAAATGTAAGAAAGCCACACCAGTTTGTCGTAGCTTGCGATTCAAATATAAATGTATCAAGCACACAGGCACACACGCAACCTACCAAGTAAGGCGTGTTGTTGGGCTTGTCGGTTAATTTGAGCAAACAAGTTTTAACAGCGTGACGAAGACACCACACAGGCGTAGAAACACACAGGCACACAATGAGCGCAGATTTCCAACTATGTTTATTTCGTGAAGAAAGAACATTTATACAGAACGGCAAGGAGCAGTCGGGCAGATAATCTTTCACGAGGCTACGTAAAGGTAGCGTGGGCAGGCACGCGTTACAAGCCCGGAAAGGTCCTGATCTGTCCATCTATGAAATCTATTACTCTTCTTGATAATGATAATGATGACAAACTGTCGCAAGTGTCTCCTCTCTTCGAAATGAAAAAAGCCTGTATAATCTCTCTTTCTGTATAGTATTCGCCTTTGAAAGGAATTTCGTTTCGCAGGGAGCTTTGAGACCCCAGGTACATGAGCGAGAAGCGGCGTGCAAACGTTGTCAACGAGACGCGGTTCCGGACGCTGCTCGTGGACGCAAGCACCCACCTTGGTGCCGTCCAATACAACGACGGCATCAAGCAATACAGACACATTTTAACTTTACACACCTTGCCTTCGCTTCTCCTTCATTCAATAAATAAGAATAATAAAGATGAACTAACAATTAAGCATTCCCAAACCAACCCAATTACGCAACATTCACGCGATACCCCCACCACTCTGCGACGCACTTACTCGAGATCCCCCCGTGGGAAGATGCGGGCGGAATTTTTAGGGGCGAAGCTCCTTAAAGCGGCACCCGTTCGTCCCTCGTCGTAGTCGTAGTAGTGCGTAACCAGTCTTACGCTTTGACCTCCAAGGTGGTGCCGGTGGGAGATTTCTCCTGTGCGTTGTTGAACAATGAAAAATTCGCAGCGTGCGCGTTAACTAAAAGCCGAATTCTTCTGTCTCTCATTCCCCATTAGCAGCCATTTCGTGCGTCCCCGATGTATGTAGTAGTAGTAGTAGTAGTAGAAGTAGTAGTAGTAGTAGGTAGCCACCGGCGCGTGCCTGCTGGAGCGCACGCACGCGCCGAGGGCGAGCGCGTGGCACCTGGCGCTCGCCCTCGCCGCGAGCGCCGGGAGCCACGCGCTCCCCGGCAAACTCGACACTGCCCCGGCAAACGCGAGAGACAACGTTGGTGCAGGCAGCGTCTCCTAGCGAGTTTCTTGATTGAGAAATACCGACTGCTCGCGTTGGAGAAGCGTTCACCGGCAAAACCCATATATATATATATATATATATATATATATATATATATATATATATATATATATATATATATATACTCGATCTTGACTTGCAATGAAGTGCCGGTGGGAGATTTCACTTGCGCATTGTGCATAGTTGAACCGTGAGGATTCGTAGCATGCGCGTTAACTAAATTAATCCGGAACTCGGCACGATCTACGATGCACATCCCGAGCTTCGCCCACTCATCATCATTCACTCCGTGGATATGCTGTAATTTTTTTTTCCTTTTTTCTATATGAGGAAAGCAGCTCATGCTGTCGCACTTTTTGCAGTGTATACAAGATTGCTGCCCATGCTGGTGCCCAAGGATCGCTTGTGCTCCTGCGCGCGTTCAATGAAGCAACGGCCGGTTCGACCTGTATAACACCGGCCACATGACGAAGGAATTTCATAGACTACCTCCGAGATGCATTTGATTAGTCCATTCTGATGATGAGTCTTCTCGCACGGGCGATGCTTAGCTTTTGCTTTAGTCAGCAAAGGGCGCACTTCCTTACCTTCTCGTTCTGTATAAATGTTCTTTCTTGAGTGGCAATTTCGCTAGAGAGGCAGAGAGGACCTGATGCAGGAGGAGCCAGCACAAGACATATTTTACAGGGCACCAACCTTTATGTCATTTGAGCTTATAATTACTATGAAAGCCACAAAATATTACCTGACCAAGACGGCGGGATAAGGAGGCAGGGAAGCGATTGATAGAATCAGCCATTGCAGACAGCCCTTTATGGAGGATAGTATCCTTGCACTATATCAGTGCAGAAACATTTGTCGCGCTCCAGAATAAGCCATCATAAAGAGAGTTTCTAGACAACAACAGCGACCAGTAGGGCAAGTTAACGATAACGGACCCTGCGAGAGCCTTGGCAGGACAGTGCTGCGGAATATTCCTAAGCTTGAGAGTGCAGTCGATATTCTTGCGCAGTTTTTGAAAGAGGTTTGCAAGGGGGCACAACCCAGCGAAACTGGCAAGCTAAGGCCATAAACACTGACACGTGTACTTTTTTTCCTATCGCTTCAAGGCGATCTCGTTTGACTCAATCCCGAATGCTAGCAGTTCGCTGCCCGAATGTTTGACATTGTTCTGTATGCAACCTAAATCCTACGCGAGCATCTGCAATGACTGCATGGAATCGACTATGACGCATGAATAAAAGCAGATGGATGTCGCCTCTCATCAGGTTGCCGACCACCGTCAGCTGGGCAGTAAGAGTTCGCCCAATAAGTAGTTTCCTCTTTCGCGGTTTGGATACGGCGTGCTTCTCAGCCACAGCGTCGTCACAATAAACGTTATTAGGGGAATCCTGGACTAAAGCAAGGTTATCCTTTCTCTCCATTGCCGTTTACGTCTTATGTGAAAGCCACAGAATGCTACTCCAAAGGAGTTAATGTATCGACGTCAAATGAAAGATAGTAAGCATATATGGTACGAAGGAATGAGTGGCACTACTAGTGAACAATGCGAGGGTGCAAAGTGCCTGTGGCACACGGAAATCGGTCATAATTACTGAAATTTACGAAATGAGCAGTGACACGATGTCAGTTCGAGAGGAAGCCATGTCGATAGTCAAGAATACAAACACTTGGTGAATAAATAAAGAAACGATCGAGTAAGTCACTCACCAACCAAGGCGGCTGACGGATGAAGGTGAAAATGTAGGCTTCAGAACCGTAGAGTCCTTTAAAAATGCTGAGAGGTCCCTTGTTAGGTTGCCCATAAAGACGCAAAAGAAGTGTTTCACATCGCCGGGTGCAGATGCTTTAGTAAATGTGCTTTCGAACCGCGATCAGAGCGACCTTAAAGACATTATTTATTTATTTATTTATTTATTTATTTATTTATTATTTATTTATTCATTCATTCATTCATTCATTCATTCATTCATTCATTCATTCATTCCTCGAGGACCCACTAGGAGCATTGCAGAGGGGAGAGGCTAGGTACATCAAGACGCACAAATTTCGCGTCTAATACAAAGGAAGGGAAGCGAACATCAATGCATCGGACAGAAAATGCTATATTCAGATTAGTGAACACCATGGCAGAAGGGAAATTACAGGTAGCTATCGAGAACAGGAATAAGATGCAAAACACCAAACAAAGGACTGGCAACAGTGAATGACGACGTGTATCAATACACTCATACAAACGAGAATCGAATGCTGTACCTCGCATTAATGCATATACCGTAAGTAGTGACAATATTAATAATAGCAAGGAAGGGAAACTAAAAACATAATAGTCTTAAATTTAATTTACGAAATTATCAGTGACTAAGCCCAACTGTAGCAAAGTGAAGTATACACAAATACCAAGCAACCAAAAAAGAGATGGAAGGTAACAGACAGGTGGTGACACTATTCGATGCGAATGGCGGTATTGACGCGGTTTGAGGCCGCTTTTATATCACGGTTTTTTTTTTTTTTAGTCCTTGCGGAAAGGATCAGTGCCTGCGATAAGACTAGTGATCAAGGAGCCTCTTCCACTCGTTACGCACTCTAGGCAAGAATGGATATTAGTAGGTAGGTGACTCTGCACTGAGAAGGTACATCAACATTGAAGCGATGGTCAACACGTGGGAACAGAAGAAGCCAGTGTAATGTACGGGGAGTTGTGTACGTGATTGCGATAATACACTTTGTGAAAGAGGTAACCACAAATTCGTTCGACGTCAGCCTAACATAGTCGCTATTATCGTCGCAATCACCGTAGCAATCGTTAATGGGGCCTTCAACATTTTTTTTAGCATAGCCTGAATGCCGTGCGAATGAGCCGTGGGGACTACCGAGAACACGTGAGCCAAATATTAGTGCGCTGCATGAGCCAGGGAATTGGCGATGTGGCTTCAAATATAGCTGAAAATCACTTACCTTCTTTCAATGAACTTCACCAAAAGTATCACTAACCGCGTCACTTAACTTCTTTTGTTGTTCTGAAGGAAACACACGTGGGATTTTTTTTATTTGCTGAACTCAAAACAGTAATATACCGCTTTAGTGAGGATATTTCTACCACTATGGAATCATTAATGCTAGTATAGGTACTCCAAGCGACGGAGTCTTTGTTCCTTGTGACGTCATAGGTTGAAAGAAGTGTAGCAGGAAGTTTGCAGCGGTATTTGAAATCAGATTGCGAATTCCACATCAAGCGCAGCGCACTAATATCTGGCATGCGTGTTCATAGGAGCGCTCAATACTGACTGGCACCGTTTTCAGACTGCACGTTATCAAGCTTGTTGCACGGCCTCTTCCCCTGCGTTTTATGGATGCCTATAGCCACGCAATGATTCACCTAAAGGTGTCTCTGGCCACGTGACTCGCTTTTTTTTTTTTTTTTTTTTTTGCACCATTCGCGTCGACGCCGAGATTTTCCACACCTTAGTGGTCACTGCCATCGGACACGTGAAATTATCGCCTTAACGAGGCAACAAAATGTCAATAAGTAGCCGAAGCAGTAAACGGCGACCGCGTATGAATATCTCAGAAGAGCGAAGAGGCTAGGTGACTATCCATCACCGCCTTATCCCAAACAAGATGCCAAGATAGATTATAATGAAAATAATCATTATCATAATCTTGCCAACCATCAGTTACGAGCACGTTCAAAAATGTTAAGAGTATTTGTCGCCTTTTTTTTACTCCAGAAGCGTGAAATCAATTAATTGATTTCGGAGGCAGCTGTCCGGACGCTCATCATCCAAAAATGCGGCACACCGCTAGAGCGCGGTGGCGCTGCAGTCATCAACTTCGCTTCTCTTCGTGTTTTAGTGGCAGTTTTCGGTCGTTGCATGATTGTTTGGCGACCACGCGACTGCGCTTAATGAATGCGGCGTGAGCGGCGAAGAGCAAATGAAAAGCCCAGCTTACAGTGACTCCCATTTGCAGCGTGGCTGCAGTAGCTGCTCGACATACCTTCTAGCTAGGTGACTCTGCGGAACAGCTACCTTGAGCCTACTCTTCTGTATTCTATACAATTCGCCACAGATTCTGTTGGAGCAACCCGCCATAGTGCGCGGAGGTTGTTTTTTAAAGAGAAAATCTTATGTGCCTCGTCAAACGCGAAGAGTGATCCGCGTCGGCGTGGACACAAATGGTACCAAAAATCGTATGACGTTACACAAGGTAGTCACGTTCACTAAGGACGCGCAAAAATTGGCTTGGCAGGGCACGCATGTACAAATAACTGACTAACGGGTCGACACGCCGAAAACGCGAAATGCCTGTCATTTGCACCACGATTAGCAATAATGCCATTACGCCAGAGTTCCTTGGCTAGGCACAGGCGGCTACACGTCGCACCCAACTGAATGTTAAACTTTACAGCAGATATCAAATTAAACTCGCGTAATGTCAAGTGAATTTACGTATGAATCAATGCTGCCCACCTCAAAAATTCTTTATACAAACGCAGACTAGCTTCGCCGGCAAGTTATCTCGACATGCGTATGAGATTGGTGATTGTTCTTTTTTTCCACAGACTCACCGGTATGACTTTTCTTGATTGCAAATACATGCACGAGCAAGTTCTGATCTGAGTTGCCTCCAGGACATGATGCAAATACGTACGTTCGACCTGCGAAAGTGTTTGTCTGTGTTTAATTATTGTTTGGCCATTATGCAGTACACGCCTTGTCCGAGAATTCCTCGTTAGTATAAACGTTTTAATTGTCTTCCCGTAGGAAATGAGTGGGAAACGTGTTGATATTTGGCAGCACGGCTGCGAAATATCCTGCTGAATAGGCCAGCTGGTGCGCGCGCAAGACAAAACGGGAACTTTTTAGTTCACAAGGAGCACAATCTTTCGCGAAAGGAAAGGGCTAACGCATTTTTCAATGAAATCGAGTGGGTCTTTCTCTCTTGTATTTTGAATGTTTCATTTCCACACTTGGGCGAAAACTTTCCCGAGAGCACCAGGTGACACAGCCGTCGCAATACTTCAGCATGGTTCGTTATTGCAGCCAGAAATTAATCTTTAGAGACCAAAAAAAAAAAAGTATCGCCGCAACACGCCCCACAAGGGCGTTAAATCTTAAACTACTCTACTTCAAAGGAAGTACCACCGGCGAAGACGGGAAGCGCCAACGTAGCCCGCCTGCTTTTTTCGAGCGACGTGAAAATTTAGGAGAAAGTTCCGCGAATAATACAGCATGACCTAAAATTCAGCGACACTGCCTCGCCGTAGACTGCATAGAACGTCACATTGCTTCTAAATTAAGTTTTTTTTTTTGTGTGTGTGTGTGTGTGTGTGTGTGTGTCTGTGTGTGTGTGTGTGTGTGTCGTTGTATCCTTCATAGTTCGATGTACTTTCACCTACAAGAAACTTCTCCTAGTTTTTCGTAAAAATGGAATCGCAATCAGGTAGCACTGCAAACGCTTAATTGTGCCAAGCCTCGTGTGAGCTCAGTTAGTGCAGATCTAATTTCATTTGCTTTTCGTGAATGCTCCCGAAAAAGTATATTAGGGAAGAAAATCATACTTCCCGCTACGTCGATTTGAAATTCGTTGTTCACTAGCGACGCTCGGATCGCACGACCCCTTTGAACTTGTTCAATTTCCAATGCCAGGTCAAAATCCTCTTTGGCGATGTTTGAAAATTGCGCGTTCTTTATATGCAATAAGCTGCGTAGCATCATCTTCATCCGCGATCGTCACAGTCATTTCATGCCACCCGTACAAACCAGAGTTCTTCAATCATTGAAGAACTCTGCGTGCAAACCGCTCCGCGCCATTCGCGCTGTTCGTTACCTGTGGCTCGAGGTTCATGCTCACGTTCATGCTCACGGCTAGAGACTATGGACGCCCGTTGATCCGCTCCGCCTCGGCTCTCGTTCGCCGCTCTGGCGATAAAGTAGCTGCGATCTGACGGCACGGCCACGTCCGCCGCCATCACGGATCCTCGCTTGCTTCAAGGGACTGTCTACCGCTCGGAAAATTTTTTAAGATTATGGTAAAATTGGGCAGATCGTGCGTCACATTTACGGGAACGAGCACGCTTTCACCCCACAAAAAAGGAATTATGTTTTTAATTTCGCTCTGAAAGTGGTGCAAAAAACGCCGCTAGCGACACCCAACAGTGTGTTTGCCAATTTCCAAGTGTACGAGAACCAGCCCACGCAGGTATGCATACTCTGCTGAAAAACTATTATGTATGTGTTACGAGCGTACTTCGCCCTATGAGATACCTTTTTATAGCGTGCAAGAGCTATTCGCTCTTCTTTTCGCTACTTTCGGAGTGGCGCAGGTGGCGCTACCTTCGTATTCATCTGCCCGTACAGGCGCGTAGTACTGCGCTTGTCATGCATGTGGCGCTGCATGTGCGAGGCGCACCCCAGAGCGCCGACTTTCCCTCGCCCTTCCTCCTCGTCACCTCTACAATGTCGCCCTTGGAACCGGTTCCTGTTGAGAAGCCTCCCGCGCCCGCAGGGGTTGCCAAGGAGACAACGACGCATCACGCCCTGTACCAGTGTTGTCGGCGTCTGTACACGTAGGAAAGGAGCGACTTCATAGATGAAAAAATCCTGTTTCAATAATTTCTACTCAGTTTCTGGGGAAACCACTCCACACTGAGGCACTTCGAAAGGTGCGCTTTCTTTTGAGCCAAAAAAAAAACAAAAAAAAAACGGGAGAGCGATGAAGGACGGTAGACAGTCCCTTTAAAGAAGGGTACCGGAGAGTTGAATTCTCTTGACAGCCTGCAAACAGAGCCGAGGGATGGAAGACCTCGCATAGCAAGGCGCTTAGTGTGAGCAGAAAAGTGTAAAGTTGTGTCAAAGAGAACACCTAGGACATATACCTCATACACCTTACATATCGCTACAGAATTAACACAATATGCAAATGATACGCACGCAGTTTTGCGAGAGAAGGTGATGACTTTCGTCTTATTGGTATTTAATGAGAATTTATGTTGCTGCACCATTCTGAAAAGGAAAGCAAATCTGACCGTAGAATGTGACAGTCGTTGATAGTATGAATTTCCTTGAATATCTTGATGCCATCTGCGCAAAGAGGGAAATAAGAATTTCAAATGGCGGAAGAGACATCGCTCACAAAAATTGGAAAGAGGAGTGGGCCTAATACTGACCCTTGGAGTACGCCGCTGGTTGCCTTGTATAAAAAGGACGTTTGTCCATTTATGGCAACATAGCACGACCTATCAAAAAGATAGCTGTGGAGGAGGTCGACAACAGAGGAGTCCACGTCAAAGTGACCAAGTTTATTCGAAAGCAGTGAGTGGCTGACAACGTCGAAAGCCTTCGAGGCCACAGCATATGGTGTCAACCTGCCCTCTCTGAGGTAGTGGTGTAGAAATTTGTGTCATGAAAATAGCAAGATTTGTGCCAGTCGAGCGACCAGAGATAAACCCATGTTGGTTCGGAATCAGTGAGTTTTTCACTCTGCATGACAATATCTTATGAAGGGCAAGCTCAAGAACCTTTGACGTAGCACAGAGTAGAGAAATCAGACGATAATTCGAGACGTCTGTTTTGCGATGAGACTTAAACACAGGGAAAATACGAGCAGTTTTCCACATGCTAGGAGAAGTGGAAGTGTTCAGACATTTATTAAACATAGGTGTTGGGACAAATATAGTGCGATAAGCTCTTAGAATGGCTGAGGGGATGCCATCGGGGCCACTGGATAAGGATGGCTTCAAGCGCTTGAGACATTGACTGATGAACTCGTCAAGTGAGACAGTGCTAGTTGTAGGAACTGTGCTGCACAGTTCAGTGGTACATGTGTTGGAGCGTGAGGCATGGTATAAGGAAGAGAAATGAGCTGCAAAACAGTCAGCGACTGATTCAACTTCTGTTCCGCTTGAGTTCAGAAGACTCGCGCAGTCTTCTCGTGTGCCATTGTGTTTGTGTATATATTTCCAAAACTCCGCCGGCTGGTCAGAGGCGCTTTTTTCTAAGAAATTCATGTGTGAAATGTGACCACGTTTGTAAAGGCGTTTACAGAGCTTTCAAAAGCAGCTGAATTCATTATTCCACTCTGTAGACAGCGAGCCTTTAGACTTCCTATGTTATAATATTAATAATAATAATAAGAATTTATGAGGTATCGCGTCCCAAAAACTGCGATTTGATTATGAGAGATTGCGTACTGGAGGTCTCCGAAAATTTCGACCAGCTGGGGTTCTTTATCGCGCTCTGTCTTCGAGAGTACACGGGACTCAACACGGTGTGCAAACTCGCATTTGTTGTTGTTAGCATGTCCCGGTCTCGCACCCACCTCTTAGTACAAAGCTCAAGATGAAATCATGAGCAACGACGAACTAGTCCAACTCATGGCTCCGCAGACAAGGCACCTATAGTTTTATATGAGTGTAAGTTGAAACCGTATGATCACAACGGTTTGCATCAAAATCTGGTAGCAGTTTTTGTGCACGCAAAAGCTCCAGCAGTTATCATTGCTCCGACAGCGCATGTGGGGAAGCCTCCTTCAATGCTACATGCATCTCTTCTTCTTTGTCCAAAATTACGAAGAATAATACGGTGCTACCCGTGACATGGCAAGCACGACGCTTTTCCTAGAAAGCACATATGCTTCTCGCTGTCTTTTTTTTTTTTTTTCTGTGACGAGGCACGGCAATACAAAAACTGTACATTGCAGATAAGCAACGCTGCTCGCTGGAATGGATAACCACCTCGAAGGAAAGCATTTCTCCTGGAACTCCATTTGATTTCTCGTCTCCATTTGAGGTCATAACCATGTCTAGTTTCGCAACACACAAAGGACCTCGCATAGGCATAATTTATTCACTAAGCGTCTATTGTACGCAGAGCAGCTCACGTGGTGATTCATTTAAAAAGGGCGTGGAGGCTTCTGACATGGTAAACTGAAACATCGAAAGAGGCCTATAAAAATAACGCTTTGCATCTTACTTTTGTAGCTGCGTTCGTAGCGTCACCCTAGTAAAGGGGAAAAAAAGTCCGTGTTCCTCGCGTTCCTGTAAGAGAATAAGGTCAAGCGGCCCCCGGGCTCCACTAAAGCGACAAGGCAACCGGTGGAAAACAAAACTAGGCGGCGGTGCAGATAAAGAAGCATGGTGGCTTATAACGGCACAGTGGGGCAATAATAAGCAGCGAGGCACTCGAGAAATGACCACTGTTTGTCTCCGAGTCAACCAGACAGCCCCGAGGTGGTCTGCCTCGGTCCGCGCGAGACAGATGGCCGGTCGGCCGGTGGCTACAGCCAATAAATCACGACCCCAAGGAAGCCACCCGTCTCCGTGCACCCGCAGACTCTCTGCATTTGCAATTCCTGGGCTATTCGGAACCGGAAAGAAATAGCCAGGAAATCTAGATTCGTACGACAAGGTGCCGTTGCTTAGCTTTCCCGCACAGAATCTGGAGCGCACGCAGAGGCAATGCCGCCTCAGATGTAAGGCTTGGCCTGCTTGCTTTCCGTTTCAATGTGGTATAGCCATTGCGCGCTTGCGACTATCTCCAGCGGATCCTATCAGAAATCGGATAAGTCATGACCACGATCTCGTGTGTTTCTCTGTATACACGAGTCAATGCTTCACGGGCCTGACAATACACGACCAAATAAAGTACGACTTCGAATTCTTCCGCGTCATATATAGCGCGTCGTTGCCATTATGGATACGGCACATTGAACACACGTTCAATGTCGCGGAGGCGAAATGGAGGGTATGGCTCATTCCGGAAAAGTGTGTCGTGCAGGCGGAGAGAAATCAACGACGCGGACACGTGTTGCTCGGCTCGGCTTGCCGGTACAATTCTTACGCTGTTATTCTCAAGGCGGTGTTCGCGCGATTGGCGTTTGCGTTTCGTAAGCACGCGATAGAGAGCGGCGTCGTCATTTCCACCAAATCCCGTGTAGTATAAGGTATCATTTTGTTCAATCATCCCCTAAGACCGATGGATCGAGGAGAAATGTGAAGCAAGGTCACGCGACAGCCGGTTGTTGTAACCGTTATTGTTCTACGGTAGTAGAGCTCTAATGGCGGAGCTAAGTCACAGTTTATCTGCCAACAAGTGCGTAAACGTTGTCGTCGTGGGCACCAACAAAAAGCGTAAATTTCGATGTATCTAGGCTCCAAACGATAAAGCAGTCTAAGTAGTGGGAAACAGCCTTAAAACAATCCCGTCGGTAATGTGAACGATAGCAGCACTCATGCAACGGCTGCATAAGTGTTGCTATCGTTGATGTTTTATTTGTTTGTTTGTTTTTTCGCGCTTGGGCGTCGTATTGTTCGGCTGCACTGCAACACGATGCAAAGAAAGAAACAATTTTTGTGAACTTACGCCATACCGCGAACTCCTCGTTACACGTAGGATATAGTGCGCCGCAAAAGTTAAAGAACAAACAGGAAACTAAACGCTTCCAAGCAAACTCAGGGAGTAACCATACGGTTAGAGTAGGGCCAGGTAGCAAACTTAAACGTAAAAGCACACCGCATCGTCCCTAAGTTCTCATTTTTCGTGGTCATACTGGCGGTGCCCTTTGCGTTTCGATTGCGAGCCGACGTGCACTCTTCGTCCTTTTTTTTTTTTTAGTTTACGTTAAATAGCTCGACTTACATGCGTGTACATGCAATGTTTTGCATGACAGCGAACGCATGTACATAACCTTAATAATCGAATATATTGCATAGTTTCCTCGTTTACATTTTTATTGTCGAAGTGATAGGATCCAATCCGAAATAAAATCAAGTAAATTCTACCACTTCCTTATTGTTCCTTACCACTTCCTTATTGTTTACATTTTCATTTTCTGTTGTAGTATACATTACATCGTTCTCGCTCTCCTTCGATTGTCTGTCCTCCGCAATTTATGTCCTGCCCAGGTCCACTTCTTTATCTTAATTGACTCAGTGATATCAGCTATCTCAGTTTGTTTCCCAACTTTTTCCACTCTCTTTCTATGGCTTAATGCTGTGAGCCAATAAAAGCTTGCAGTGCCAGACGTCGTCTAAGTAGTGTGCGTTGTACTGACATCCTTGTACGATGGATATCGACACGCTTTGATCGTGTTCACTTCCTCGGCCACTGATACGGTCGTGAAAACAGTGTAAGCGGCTCAGAGGAAGCATACCTAACAATTATCTTACCGAAGAGCTCCAATCCTCGAACAGTGGCTGATAAAAACGTACCTGTACATCGATATAATGATGACAGCCAGTAAGCATTGCGCACGTCGATATTTTAGGATTCGACACCAATAACACTGCGGTCGTAAAGCTGGCAACTATGAATGGTGTCAGTTGTGACAATTAAGATCACCAGATGAAAATTGCTACACGGCGCTTTCAACGCACACTCATTTCCGCATGATTTACGGCTGCTATCTTATACCATATGTCCGCACTGCACTGGCGGCAGAAATTTAGCCTTGCGTTCCCCCTTCCGAGCTATCCTCGCTGGCAAGACAGAGGAAACAATAACACAAATCGGGTAGATATAAATTTGTGCTGTAGTAGTGCGTCAGTAAAGACCCGACGGAACCACTGAAACCTGTGGACTTTTTTTTCTTAAGTCAGTCCTATTACGCGTACAAATGCAGTCAAATGTCTTCATTATGAAGTGCCCAGTCCTTGGAACTCGGGTTTGGAAGCTACTTCATTGTAAGTTGATGAGGGTGGCAATGTGGGCTTGTTGGTAGAACATCTTCAGTTTGATGGTAGCGCACGCTGGACACGTACAAAAGTAAGGCACACCTGACACACCACAGCGCTTGTCCGTGTTCAGCCTGCGCTACCATCAAACTCAAGATGCGCTACCGTAGCGTTGTGGTGTGTCAGGTGTGCCTTCCTTTGGTCCGTTTTGTCGATGCTCAGCGTGCGCGTTGTTTGTAACTCAAGGTGTTCATTGTAAGGTTCGGTCCGTTTTAAGCGGTTACGCAAGGCATATATAGCTGTACAGCCGAGACGCAATGAATGCGTTGTCACAAGGTCCTCTCTTTCGTAGGAGCCCTCATTCTCGGAGCGTCCGACTGTGTTGCAAGCCGCTACGGCAATTTTTACCACGCATACAGCCCCTGCCGTCGTTTCGTTGAAATCGCTGCACGCGCCGTCGCTATGCGAAATATTCAAGGTGGACCCTTCAAAAGGCGCGTCTAATGGATTTCTCGTGTAGCCGAGTTCCCCCGACCAACTATATATAGAGACATGCAAAACCACAAATTCCGATGACGAGAAAGCGAACAAGCGCGCTCCACGTAGTTCTAATAAGTTCGGTTCAGAATGAGAGCAATGTAATTCTAGGAAGGCGCAGAGTGCTGAAACTAGTCCCGTTAGGAGCTCCTGGCAAGAAATGGTGCAGAGCAGTTGACCTGCATTAAGTAAAAGTCCGTATTACACTCCTTGTGTCGAGTGCAGCTGCCTGTAAGCTAATTATAGGTGTCCTCAGAATGAAGGGAGGGAAATAACAGCGGCCTGGAAGACATCATTGAAAGAGGGGCCTTGATGTGTGCCCTTCTCTTCAACCTATAGCCTGTGGTGAGATGATCAGCAGATGCCTTTCTACATCTAAGCTCCACCACCATAAATAATCAGGGACTAACTAATGGATACACTGAACACGTACCCGCACGATCATGAGCAAAAAATTGTTTTGTGCCCTTTATATTCGATTCTTCTGGAAGCTTTAAACAGGCGCGCTGTCTCCACAATCAAGCACGTTCTTGTCGAAAGAGTTCACACCACTGTGCTGGTTAACTGTTTCAGACGCGCGTAATGTGCATGATGCCTTGTAGTTTTGTTACATATGTTTATCTCACCTCTCTAGTGCCTAGCTAAAATTGGGGCTTCTTTTGAGATAGAAGTTCTAGTTTGTTGTTATTTAAGCAGGAGAAGTTACATGTTCTATGACGCACGTATAAAAGCCTGCACATTTCGCCGTAGTTCGATTGTGCTCGCCACTGTCGTCTTGCACCGTTTGCTTGCTTGTGTGGGCACGGGTTCGCCAAATAAAGGTTCACCTTTCATCTCTTTGAATTCTGCGGCATTTAACGTCACGGCCACGTCACAATATAATAACGGATCCCGTTTTAAGCGCGAAAGCCACGATATGAAATGAGCCACGTCTCTTGGTGGAGAACACTGGTGGTTCTTTTTTTTTTTTCATTTATGGCCTTCTGGAGTATCCTCAACGCACTTCTGAATGTAAGTACGTGGGTGCTTTCTGCATTTCGCCCTCACCGAAAAGCGTCATGGCTGTGGATCGATCCCGTGCTGTCGAGCTTAACCGATCAATACCGCTAAGTTATAACGGTGGGTCTAACTTCAAACTTCACGTACCCATTCCCTTAATTGCAATGAAATACGGATAAGTTTTTAACTGCCATTCTTAATCCCTGAGATTAGCCGGTGGAAGCGTAAAAAGAACGTACAGCGCATAAGAAACATAAGAAAACGGTGATGCGGTAGTGATGAGTCGCACCATTTATAATTGACGAGATGCGACGAGATGTTGCATAAGTCCATGCTCGGGATAATGGGAAACTGCTGGCGTGCTTACAGAAACAGTTTTCTAAAGTGCCGTGTTTATCGACCCGCGGGCATAACTTCGCACACGCGCTTACAGCACATGCATTGTTATCCGCAATTTGGATAAACTTGGCATTGTTGGCATTTCCTGTCCTCACAGAGCAATGGGATGCATTTCCTGTGGCTGACCAGACAAACGCAACGCTCCCGGACACCTGTATGAGTAATTAATTCACGCCGAACGGAGCAATACATCGAGGTGGCGCTGGTCTTTCTTCAAATGAAGACGAAGAATCTGCACACGTCGGGACTTGCCTCTTCCGTGTTTCCAGTGTAATGGCGGTTGGAAACCGCGTTTTTGCGCGCTGTTTATGAGCAGGAAAACATCTCCATTGGTTAGGCAAGGGACCCCACGAGGGAGATATTTTTCCAAGGGTGTTATGACAAGGACCTTTTGGTGACTATTTATACTTACTTGGGCGCTAACGCGTTACCCTGGTAAAACACAGACGCAAAGCAAAGCGAGAAAAGCTGGACAGAGATACTCAGAGAGGTATTCCGGAACACAGACATCGAAATCCGTGCGCTACAAGCACAAGGTGCAGATGTTGACGCGCATTTCTCTTTGACGTGACGAGTCGACGTAGCGGTATGTTGGCAGAGATATTTTTTTAAGGACAGAGTACCCCAGAATACAGATAATGCAATACATCGTTCTTTCCTCAAGGACATTCCTTAAGGTAATTTCTTAATTTACAGCAAAATACTATGAATAATGTGCGCGCAGTGGAAAGAAACTTGCAAGTAAAGCGTATCGCTAAAATCACAAAACCAACACAAGTCAAGTAAGAAATTCGTTCGTTTACCTTACATACAAGATCTGCTTTGGAAGGAACGTTGTTCAGTTGATACTACTTGAACGACAGCTGCTTCTCAAATCTCCTAGACAGCATAGGTTTAGACTAACAGGCGACTCGCGAACTAGAAAAGTCTCCCTGGTGTTCCAGACGAGCACGAGATAATGGTGATGATGATGATGATGATCATTGGGTTGATGAAAGAACGCTAACTTCTGCAGCCTATGTCGGAGGTGCAGCTAGGCGTCAGTGAGGGTAGTGGAAAAGGACTGAAAGCCGTAGGTGGAGGCGTCCGGAAATTTTGACCACCTGGGGTTCTTTAACGTACACTGAAAAGACACAGTACACATGTAAGGCACTTCTCAAGCAGGGACCTATCCTCCGATGAGGTCGACCTAGGTGCATACGGCACACCCCAAGGTTCAGTCATTTCCCCGACCCTATTCAACATGGCTATGATTGGACTGGCCAGGGAATTAGACAAGATCGAAGGCATTGAGCACACAATATATGCTGATGATATCACCATCTGGGCGACTAGCGGTTGTGAAGGGGATATAGAACAGGCATTGCAGCTTGCAGTCGATACCACAGAGTCCTATCTCCTCCCCACCGGGCTGCGATGCTCGCCAGCTAAGTCTGAAATGCTCCTTTACCGCCCTGTCAAACGGGGTCCGAAGCCCAGGGGTTGGCAGGAATCCTACCAAAGCATAAACCTGCATACTCGCTGTGGCACAGACATACCAAAGGTCAAGCATATACGCGTCCTTGGTATGATTATTGAAGAAAATGGCACAAATACCATGACTGTTAACAAGCTGGTAAGGAAAACGAACAACGCCATACGGCTTATCAAAAGAGTTGCCAACAAGCACAACGGAGTTAAGGAAGAGAACCTCATCCGTCTGGTACACTCCTTCGTCCTCTGCCATTTCTCATATATTGCTGCTATGCACAATTGGTATCGGAGTGAGAGAGACAAACTCAACCCACTTATTAGAAAAGCAGTCAAGAGCGCCATCGGGCTTCCCTGCAGCACCAGTACAGATAGGCTAATGCAGCTTGGTATCCACAACACCCTAGAGGAAATTGCGGAAGCACAGGAGCGCTCTCAGATCGCACGCCTATCCTCCACAATGACTGGCAGACATATCCTCAAGAAACTTGGGTACACGGAACAGTCATACCATGGTGACTCCGTAGAAATCCCACCAAGCATTAGGGATCTTATAACAGCAACGCAAATTCCCAGAAATGTTCACCCGGAACACAATCTCTCAAGACGCAGGGCCCGGGCCGCAGCTATCCTCAAGAACTATCAATCCGACAGCAACGCCTGTTTCGTAGACGCCGCCTCATATCGAAGCGGTCTGAAGTTCACTGCCGTGGTTATTAACCACAAAGGTCAGCTCGCCAACTGTACCTCGGTCTACACCAAGGACCCGCTAATTGCCGAGCAGGTTGCGATAGCACTCGCTATCGTCAACGACAGCATGGAAGTAATGTTTAGTGACTCTAGATCGGCAATCCGGTCCTTCGCGAACGGCAGAATTGCCCCGCAGGCTCTACGCATTCTCCAAAACAGTCCCAAGGAACTCCGTCATCACACGCTCATTTGGTTCCCTGCTCATATCGGGCAGATCCCTGGCTGTCCCGTCAACCTCAACGAGTCTGCTCACAGTTCTGCGCGCGCACTGACTGACCGCGCAGATACTGGCCGATTCGAGGCCATGGAAAACAGGGACGTCCCGTCAACATACAACGAAATCACGAAGCATTTCTACCTCTCACGCCGTGTCTTCCCACCGCCAAGCCCTAAACTAAGCAGGCCTCAAGCGCTTACTCTGAGGTTATTGCAAACCGGTACTTACCCAAATCCGCATATACTACATGTCATATACCCAGAAATTTACCCTGATGACATTTGTATCAATTGCAAGCTCACCACCGCTACGCTCAAACACATGCTCTGGGAGTGCACCACTATGCATAACGATGCTAACCCCGATGCTACCTCGGCGAAGTGGGATGCTGCTCTCCGCAGCTCTAGCCTAGCCGACCAAAAATGGGCCGTCCAGCAAGCCCGCGATGCGGCTGTCAGGCTTGGCCTTTCAGTCGCAACGTGGGAGCCCTAAACGCGTTTGCGCGCTTCTTGCAGGACACTAATAAAGTTTATTCCATCCATCCATGACCTTCTGGCGTATCCTCAACGCACTCCTGAATACGTGGGTGCTTTCTGCATTTTGCCCTCACCGAAATGCGTCATGGCTGTGGTTCGATCCCGTGCTGCCGAGCTTAACCGATCAATACCGCTAAGTTATAACGGCGGGTCTAACATCAAACTTCGCGTACCTATTCCCTTAATTGTAATGAAATACGGATAAAATTTTAATTGCCATTCTTAGTCCCCGAGATTAGCCGGTTGAAGCGTAAAAAGAACGTACCGCGCATAAGAAACATAAGAAGACGGTGATGCGGTAGTGATAAGTCGCACCTTTATAATTGACGAGATGCGACGAGGTGTTGTATAAGCCCATGCTCGGGATTATGGGTAACTGATAGCTTGCTTACAGAAACATCTTTCGAAAGTGCCGTGTTTATCGAGCCGCGGGCATAACTTCGCACACGCGGTTACAGCACATGCATTGTTATCCGCAATTTGGATAAACTTGGCATTGTTGCCATTTCCTATCCTCACAGAGCAATGGGATGCATTCCCAGTGGCTGACCAGACAAACGCAACGCTCCCGGGCACCTGTATGAGTAATTAATTCACGCCGAAGGGAGCAATGCATCGAGGTGGCGCTGGTCTTTCTCCAAATGAAGACGAAGAATCTGTACACATCGGGACTTGCCTCTTCCGTGTTTTCAGTGTAATGGCGGTTGGAAACCGCGCTTTTGCACGCTGTTTGTAAGCAGGAAAACATCTCCATTGGATAGGCAAGGGACCCCACGAAGAAGATTTTTCCGTTGCCACACTCGCGCACATACTCTGGGACTGCCGCGATGACCCACCCCCGCCCGATCTCCTGACCACTCCCTCGCCTGGAGCGTGGGACGCCGTACTCCGCGACTCAAGCCTGGCGAAACAACTCCAGGCCATCAGACGCGCAGAGGAGGTGGCGGCGAGGCACCGCCTGACCGCTATACCTCCGTGATTTTTTTTTTTTACTGAATAAAGTTGTTCTCTCTCTCTCTCTCTCTCTCTCTCTCTCTCTCTCTCTCTCTCTCTCTCTCTCTCTCTCTCTCTCTCTCCAAGGGTGCTATGACAAGGACCTTTTGGTGACTATTTATACTTACTTGGGCGCTAACACGTTACCCTGGTAAAGCACAGACGCAAAGCAAAGCGAGCAAAGCTGGGCAGAGATACTCAGAGAGGTATTCCGGAACACAGATATCGAAATCCGTGCGCTACAAGCACAAGGTGCAGATGCTGACGCGCATTTCTCTTTGACGTGACGGGTTGACGTAGCGGGATGTTGGCAGAGATATTTTTTTTTAAAGACGGAGTACCCCAGAATACAGATAACGCAATACATCGTTCTTTCCTCAAGGACATTCCTTAAGGTAATTTCTTATTGTGCAGCGTAATACTATGAATAATGTGCGGCAGTGGAAAGAAACTTGCAAGTAAAGCGTATCGCTAAAATCACAAAACCAACACAAGTCAAGTAAGAAATTCGTTCATTTACCTTACATACAAGATCTGCTTTGGAAGGAATGTTGTTGAGTTGATACTACTTGAACGACAGCTGCTTCTCAATTCTCCTAGACAGCATAGGTTTAGACTAACAGGCGACTCACGAACAAGAAAAGTCTCCCTGGTGTTGCAGACGAGCACGAGATGATGATGATGATGATGATGATGATTCGGTTGATGAAAGAACGCTAACTTCTGCAGCCTATGTAGGAGGTGCGGCTAGGCGTCAGTGAGGGTAGTGGAAAAGGACTGAAAGCCGTAGGTGGAGGCGTCCGGAAATTTTGACCACCTGGGGTTCTCTAACGTGTATACACTGAAAATACACACTACACAGAGCTCTGGCATTTTAGCCTCCATTGAAAATGCGACTGCGGGGGCCGGGATCGATCTTATTTTAGGTAGAGTTAGAGGGACTGCCTGCCGTCCATCACTGATTTTAAATTTTTTTATAGCAAGAGAGAGCCTACCGTTGAAGGTGTACAAGATTGCAGTGGTTTCCCTGGAAAGTCAGAATAAATTCCTTCAAACATTTTTTTTTTTCATCTCCGTCTCTTCTCTCTTCGATCTTTCTCGATCTTCTGTCTTCTTTTTACCAGAAACCTCCCAAAAAATAACTATCCGAGTGGTAGACAGTCCCTTTGGGGCACGTTTCTGGACGTTTAGTATTCGAAAAAACTACTAGATGGTTGGTAAATGTACCTTCTACACATAACTAGGCCGACACGCCGCCAGTATTATCGATACAATTTCCTTGGTGCCGCCAAAACCTTCCTCGCTACCGGCATTTTTTTCACCCAAGGTCACTCATTGCGGCTTGGCCACGCGGTCAATGCATACACGCCTCTGTCATGGCATGGTGGAAAGCCTCTAAATAATGCACTACTCAGCTTCATCAACATGCACAAGCGGGAAAATTATATAGGCACTTGTCGCCCGTAGGCCGGGTGCTGCGGTTACCCCATTAGCAAAGTGTCTCCGACTCCGGACGCTTGACCTGCCACGTAAACAGGCGGCAGCGTCTATTATGAATGACTCGCGCTTCTTTTATTTTTTAATGACCATCACCGCAACAACAGATACGAAGCTGACGGCAGCTTTGAAAATGGGGATCTTGTCACCATGTGGCTCCGCTGCAGTGGTGCTTAAAGTTACACCATTTATAAAATGTAGCTACACACCGGTAAAGAGGAGAGAGAGAGAGAGATGATGAGCGAAAGGCAGGGAGGTTAACCGGAAGTAAAAAATATACAGTTTTCTACCCTGCATTGGGGAAGGGGTAAGGGGAGACAGAAATGTAAGAAAGAAAAAGAAAAGAGAGAGAGAGATGTAATCGCGCGCATAAACACGGCAGTGTCAGAGACGTTCAACGAGGCCCTACACCCAGGTAAGACATTAGATATGGTGAGTTTGAATTCAAAACAAACCAAGGGGAAGCGAATATGCGTGCAGGACAGGGAAAGAAGCACACGACAAGATAGATCAAAGCAAGAACTTCCGGCTTGATTTGTTTTATCCTTCGACGTTTCTTCTTCTTTTTTTTCATTACCATTGCTTGACATTACATAGCTGAACCCTGCTTGTTGCTGGCGATCGCGATCCCATCCGCCTGCCCTGCCACGGTGGTCAAGTGGCTATCGCCCCTGGCTGCTGATCCGAAGGTCGCGGGAACGAATCCCGGCCCCAGCGGCTGCATTTCGATGGAGTCGAAATGTCGGAGCCCGGATACTGTGCGATATCACTGCCCGCTAAGGAACACCAGGTCGTCGAAACTTCCCGAACCCTCTACGGCGGCGTCTCTCATAATAACACCGCCGGTTTGAAGACGCAAAACTCCAGAAATCAATCAAACCCACCTCCCTTATGTAACGCTCCAGTGAAGTTGCTCATGAAATAATCATTCTGGTAAACTATTTATTCGGCAAGAAACGGATGCTATTTTCTGCATTTTTTACACTACACCGGTGTTCTCTCAACCGATCGTTCAGGCATCTAGCGGTCTGTACAACGCGCAAGCCACCGCGGCTCAGCGGAGTTGTATACACAGCATTATCAACACAATCAACAAATACGGATTTATTCTGCTTTGGGAGCTTGACAGGGACACTTCACTTGCAAAGCACAAATATCTTTCTGGGAACATTGACCACAACCGACACACCGACGCGATCGGCAATCTTTCTAATGTTATGTCCAGTCTTGTGCGCTTATGGTACTATTACAATGCTGCGTTTTCTATCGGAGCACTCAATCGTGCGGGCAGTTAGTTTACTAAGACTGCGCCACTGCTGTCTGTACATTTCTCGAATAACAAGCTTCCAGCTACCGAGTTGACAGGTTTCGAAGTGTCTGGTCAATCAAATGCTTCAACGCAGGACTGCGGAAAGTCACGTTAACTACGCACCTTTTGGCCGGCTTAGAATGGGACGAATAGAAAGACATCAGAGGCTTGTCAATTAAGAAAGAATGCTGCATCAGGGAAAGTGTGGACGCTTTGACCAGTCGTAGGCAATATTCTTCAACCATCACCGTCAAATGCATTGTGAGGTCAAATGCATTGTGAGGGTAAGTCGATATGCATCGTTCCTTCTGGAAAGGAAGAGGGACTCAGTGTTGTTCCTCACGACGGTTTTAAGGATAGGCCTACTGTTTCAGTAGAGTCTGTTCTTGAGCCGCGTTCGGACGTCTGCCTTCGCAAGCTGAAAATAAAAGGTAAGAGAATACGTAGCACACCCTGCATTTGCCTGTCTTAGCAGCTCTCAGTGAGAAAAGAAAGAAGGATCATCTAGATGCATTTTGCCGTGCAAAACACATGTTCGAATGCCCGCTGCGTGTTATTGTTTCCGGAAGAGCTACGTCTCCAAACGCACTTTCCATTTTCTTGCAGGAAAAAGTAGACTTGCTGAAGTGCAAAGATTCTTTTCAGGTCAAAGATTCTCTTCGAGTATTGTAATTTGTCCGCAGTGAGCCTATAAACTATATGTAATCGTGTTCTCAGTAGACATTACAGATCCTTACTATACTTCGTACCTCATGGCACTTTTTTAGATATTACCACTTTTATTCAAATATTCAAATATCAGTACAAATAAAAAAATGAATAAAATAACGTTCAATGTAAAAACTGTCTGGGGGACCTCCTGTGAGTACATGTGTAAAGACTTGAATACTGATAGGCAACCAAGGGAAAAAACAGAAAGCGAATAAAAAATGAAAGTCATCCATGTAAGCAAAAAATACACCAGTAATAGAACAAGAGTGTGACCCGTTTAAGAAACATAAATACAGCATCGTAATATACGCATAACGCTATCAAACAGTTTGTCACGTTGTATCACGTGCATTTAATCAGGTTGTTAATGGAATATATTTTAGGTGCCGCGGGAAACAAGGTAATGGAGGGCTTGATTTAATAATTGATGGTAAAGAATTCCAGAATGAAATTGCAGAACGCAACGCTGTCAGTTTACCGCAGCCAGTATTTACCTTTGGAAGAAGGACGTTATTATTTTCATAGAACCCTGTATTGTTAGAATTGCAAAGATGTGTTAGGAGAAGTACGTCAATGTGAACGCGACTGTTTTTGCTGTAGAATAATAAAATAAATTTTGAGTTGAAATGTGTAAGTCAATGGTAGAATGTCGAGAATGCGTAAAATTGGTGCTACTGATGCTGTGTACGAACTATGTGTACTTATACAGACAACTCTTATTTCTCTCTCTCTCTCTCTCTCTCTCTCTCTCTCTCTCTCTCTCTCTCTCTCTCTCTCTCTCTCTCTCTCTCTCTCTCTCTCTCTCTCTAAAAATGCTAAAATGCATTGAAGAATCGTTTGTAAAATTAGTTGCTTCAGCATTCCAGAACTCTCCTAGAATTCCGGTTGGCAGTTTTGTGAAAGTATGTCCGCACTATGCATGAAGAATCGGTTGAGACTAATGCGGAAAAAAAAAAACGCGTCAGGTCACCTTGTCATGTACCCCTCCACGGCGGTCTAGTGGCTGTGGTACTCGGATGCTGATCCGAAGGTCGCGGGATCGAATCCCGGCCGCGGCGGCCGCGTTTTGTTTGAGGCGAAGTGTTGAG
Source organism: Hyalomma asiaticum (assembly GCA_013339685.2). Taxonomy (NCBI): domain Eukaryota; kingdom Metazoa; phylum Arthropoda; class Arachnida; order Ixodida; family Ixodidae; genus Hyalomma; species Hyalomma asiaticum. The sequence continues at coordinate 106,072,081 of CM023485.1, read as the reverse complement.
GCCCGTGTGCTGTGCGATGTCAGTGCACGTTAAAGAACCCCAGGTGGTCGAAATTTCCGGAGACCTCCACTACGGCGTCTCTCATAATCGGAGCTGGTTTTGGGACGTTAAACCCCAGAAATATGTGTGGGTATGCATGTGATGTATTTGACTTTTTTTTTTTGTTGGAAACTGTTATCTTTTTCATTGGACCCTTAACAGGCCTTTAGCTATGGGTCCAACCAGTTTTGGTATTTCTTTTTGTTAACAGTTGCACAATAAAAAAAATGAACTGAATTGAGTCAATCATCAACCTTACAATGCGCTGCAGTACGTGCGGATGCTAGCCTGAATTTGAAGAAACTGTGGTTGTCAACAGTCAATAAAGAGAGTAGATGAAATAACCGAGGCTGAGATGATAGATCGTTCGAGCAGCCGTTGTGTGAGTGCTTCCTCTCTCAGTTATTTGGGAAAGAGAAGCGTGTCTTGCTGCTGATTTCAAATAGTGTAGTGTTATGGCTGTGCCACACGCGCACTCACATCACTCTTTCCTGTACGTAAGTCTCTCACTGCCACTTAAACAAACATTTGTTGAAAGTTAGCACTTGTATACTCTTGCTGCCTTCGTCCAAGTCTTGGCGTGCGCTATTAATAGTACGACTATGTTATATATATATATATATATATATATATATATATATATATATATATATATATATATATATATATATATATATATATATATATATATGCAAGCCGAAGCTGCTCTTCTAGAAGCGTTACAGTTTTATACGGGTTTTTATTATTTAAAGAATTTTCGTTTCAAACTGCTCTGCGGGCCACAAGACGCCAACCGACCATACCGTAATGTCTTATGTCGTTATATCAGCTATCACCATAGACGTGACCAGGAATACTTTCATGAGTCGGCAGCGAAGGAGCGCTGCTGCGTTGCCGCGCAAGCCGCTCAAGGAGTCGACGTTTTTCACGGTGTCCGGCGGTACGGTTGATCTACCCTGCGATTATATTTACTTTAGTCTAGCATATCCGGAAGACGCGCGGTAAACGGACCAGTTGGTACACTTTCATACAGCCTAGCGCCAAAAAAAAAAAGAGAGAAACAAACCAAACACCGGAAGATAAGAGAAGACAAACCACCGATGACTTTCAACTGCAAATTTGTTACTGAAACCTGTACGGGGTCTTATAAATAACGAGAAAAAAAAAAACACAGTCTACGGACACAAGGTACATGTTAGCGTTCAATCGCTATGTAATCTAATCCGTAATTACGTAACGTCCCAGGCTGTTTGCTAACACAAATATGTGAATGCTTATGGATGTGCGCAGCCTCCACCACTCACGCGCCCTTTGGTTTCAGATCCTAAAAGAACTGCCGTGTCAGCAAATATCAAAGTGCTCCCGCACTGGTGGCAGTGTGATGGTATCTGGAAGAACTCCTCTTGCGCTAGTTGGTAAAGCCTGGTACTTCAACTAGAGCGCGATTCGGCAGACTCTTACGCACGAATGCCGACATGCATGATCATTCAAAGCTCTCACAGGCATTCACATACCAACTGTTTATAACAGCGAAATCTCGTGCGCGCTGCGGATTTGGAGCGGCTGAGTGCGGTGCTGGTTTCCAGAGTTGATCAATCTCCAGTATTTGAGTTGGTACTGTTTTGCGAAAAGGTGACCCGTAAAACATGTAAGAATGGAAGGATGAAAGCGGCCAATCGAGAAGCGGTGAACGTCCCACAAGTTCACAAGCATCTTTTGTTCATGGATTTGCAGCTAGCTGGTCAAGCATCATGGAAAAAACAGCGCGAACACAAGGACGATGAGAAAAGGAAGCTGGTCAGCGCTCCGTGGTGTGGTGTATGTTCCTTTTTTCATCGTTCAATCTACATGACTGTTTTATTTAAACTAGAGATTTATTTTTCTTAGTTAGCAGACACACTACCTGCAGAGAATACATGGTTACGCAAAAAGTGACCGCTCCCCGTGGCTTACGGCGTCAGCGTGATGTGCGGCGAAAAGCCCAATGATGTGCGGCGAACACCGAACAAAACCGAGAGCGTTCCCAAACAACGGTCTGCGATACCCTGGCTGTCTTTGACTTTAAATGACAACGATGCCTGCTAGCGAGTTAAGTGTCAGGAAGCATCTGTCAGATAGGTCTTACTGACAGGAACTCACAAAATTCAATCTAATCTTGTTGATTTGATTAATTACTGGGGTTTTACATCCCGAAACCACGCTATGATTATGACATATGCGCTATATGGTGGAGGGCTCGGGAAATTTCCACCACCTGGGATTCTTTAACATGCGCTGACATCGCACAGACTCGGCCGCCACATTTCGCCTCCATCGAAATGCGGCCGCCGCGGCCGGGATTCGAACCCGCTACCTTCGGATCAGCAGCTGCGTACTATCCACTAGACCTCCGTGGAGGGGCACAATATTTATCCTCGTATGCACGGTTACTGCCTTTCCGGCAAATCATATTTTGAACACTCCTCCTTTTTTATGATTTCCGACTCATCACGCACGTTCTGTATCACTCCCATACTTTTCTCCACCTAGCGCACTTGTTTGTTTGGCTGCTACTCTCCCAGCTGCTGACGCTACCCGCTGAAAGTGACGGCCAGCCTCACTGTACCCGGCAACTGACTTGATGGAGTACACAAGTTATCCCTTTTCCATCCCTTTCGTCTACGTATTCAGAGCGAGACACGCGGTGGCTATCGGATTCTGCTTTCTCCCGAACCCGGGCTGGCATGGAGCATTTCTCACCCCGACGCGTTGCGGGTTTCAGATAGCGAGCTGGAAATGCGATCAAGAGCGATGGTGCCCGCCTTCGCCCAACCGCGAGAGTCCAGTGGTCCCGCGCACACGCCACTGGCACGCGATCCATTTTCTTCGCTAGGATGCGAGTCCTTTCTTTTTTTTTTTTTTTAGTTCTCGCTCTGTACGTGAAGAGCGTCACATTGCCAACACTGCCACTGTTTGGGATAGCGTTCCTTGCTATTCCCTCGTAAGGAACGCTCAGATTACGTTTTGTTTTTATAGTTGAACCTGTTTGTTTGTCTTTGCTCTCTTCTCGCATGGCACCGTGTTTCACATTTAGTACCGAACGTCGCAGATGTCCTATGTGCCATGTGTTAGTTACTCTTCGTTCTGTTACGACTGTTGCAACTCGAAAGAGACGCTGTAGACCACATATCATGTGTTTGTTCTCGCTTGACCAACGAACGCGATGTTCTTTGGAAAGCCTTAAGCGGACTCGACAGCAGACCTCCTGCCGAGTGAAAGATTCGCGGAACATGGTCCTACGCATCGCAGGCTCGCAAACCTACGCGGTCATTACTTTAATAACGCTCGACAGGGCGGCTTGTAGGCCTGTGTAATGCAGAGGCACTCGTGTTCTACCCGCGACAGTCACACCTTCCTTTCTCTTCTTTATTTCTCTTGTTCTTTTATAAGCCCTTTCCCCCAGAGTACGGTAGCAAATCGGACGCGCGCGTATGGTTGACCTCCTTGCCTCTCCTTTCTCCTCCTCCTCCTCCCCCTCCTCCTCCTTCTCTTCCTTCTATTGTATCAGGACTGGTCATCTCTCCATAAAATTATTCGCCTTTTCAAAGAAGGCTCCCTCGGCGCTGCCATAATGCCCTTTGGATCGTTGTAAATATGCGTTACACCGCCCTCACCCTCCTCCGAAAAAAAAGAAACTCTTTCATGAGGCAATGAAGTAAGCCTTTGTACCCCCGGCAACAGACCAGAAAGAGGGTGCGCACCCTCTCCCTTGGGAAGGTACATAGGTTCCACTATAGGTTACCCTTCAATAGTACATACGTCGGCGGAAGTTGTGCCGCACTTACCACGTGCTACAGTTACAGACATCAAGACCGCCCGACTAGTGAGTTGCTAACGCGAACGTTCCAGGGAACCTGGGTCAATTACTCCACCAGTACACACACGTCCTTATAGTACGGTGGGTCCAACTAAGCCAGAATGAGCGTAAATGCGCGTTTCACTGTGGGTGCGACTGTGAGGCCTGAGTTATTTCTACATGCTATCAGCGCTTCCAACAGAGTATCGTTCTTTTTGCAAATGTACACGCACGCACCTGCCAAGAAGTCATGTAGGTGCTCATGTGCCAGCATCCTCTTGTAACGCCACGCCCTCGCTCCTGTTCCTTCGATAGACTACAATGCTGCTTCTCGTTCAAAGGGTCCCTGAAACGGTTGTGTGACACAATGTCGGCCAGTACGCTGCAAACGTACTGACAGCTGAGCGAGTTGGTACTGATTCATGACAGGCCGCGCAACACACACACGGACAACAGAGAAGTAGACACCATGGGCCTCACGGTTATCGTAGTGTCTACTTCTCTCTTGTCCGTGTGTGTGTGTGTGTGTGTGTGTGTGTGTGTGTGTGTGTGTTAATTGCACAGCCTGCCATGAATCAATAGAACGCAGCATGACCAAATCATTCCCAACCGTAAATTACCCGAACCTCCCTGGATCAAGAAAGTTACGTGCAAAATGCGTCATCCTTCTAAAAGGGCTTTTCCTTCTCAACTCGGCCGATAGGCTGGGTCCCCTCAAGTGACGGCTGGGTCCCCTCAAGCAACGTGGGCGCCACGTTTCTTCTACGGCGTGTGAAATCTCGCACGTGCCGTTTATTGCGAACACTTAAATCTACGCCACCGGGTACCGCGACTATACTAATGTGGAAAGAGTTGCCCATCACGTCAGTCATGGGTAACTTTTTCCAATCAAATCAAATCAGTACCCAATTCAGCCTGCCAGTTGCGTGCCCATGGCACGACCTATGGGCAGAGGCGGTCGAAAACTCTTGGTTGAGTCGCTTCCGTCTTCAGAGACGCGCACATTTAGAACTTTCAAAGGAAACTACTCCGCGCAAAAATTATGGACACACGCAGGATAAACACACCAATGGCAAGGCAAGCGCCACTTTGAACTTAACTTTATTGTGAATCATCTCCATGCGCGGCTGCGACCAAGTTGTGCAGTGCGCTTGCGCACTCTCGTTCCACTGTACATATTAAGGAAGATGATTTACAATAAAGTTGAGTCGAGAGTGAAGCTGGTTTTGTCGTTGGTGTGTTTCTCCTGTGTGTGTCACTATTTTCGCTGAGTAGCTTCTTTTGAAAGTATGCACCAACTAGTCCAGGAACAGGTACTATGCTAAGGCATAGCATAGCACGCCTTTACATAGCATGCATAGCATGGCATGCATAGCAGGCATTCACAGCATGCATAGCATGGTTATAAATATGCTAAGCATATTTATAACCTTGTAGAAAATTACACTTAACGCAGAACACTCATATTTGTCGCCAGCTAGTGCTCTACCGCCTCGGTGTGCTTGTGGAAAATCATCAAAAACGTTTCAGGATCCCTATACCGGCTGCGCATGACGTCAGAACTGAAAATTAAATACCGAGAGCACGTACCAGTTTGACGTTACCGTAGGTCGCGTTGCTGATAAAGATTTTTTTGCTATTGTCGAATAACTGAACGCATTGCCTTCTTGTCCCAAACAAAGGCAGGGTTAACCCCCTGCTTTTTGTCTTCGCCACTGATAAACAAGCTTCCTTCGTGAACTGGAGCGACAGAATTTAAAAAGCCTTTCCGGGGTCGTGGATTAACGATGTTGACATTGCCCGGCTTCCGGGGAATGTTGCTCGGGTGAAACCAGAAATGTGTCTGGCGAAAGCCTGCAGTACGATGAAGGCAACTTTATGGCGCAGTGACCTGTTATCGCCTCTACGTTTGAGAAAGAACAAGTTCTCCGGCGATATGGCTTTAAATCTGCGCCAGGCCATAAGGGCAACACGGCTTCTCTCTAAGAAAAAATGTGTGGAACAAGAAAACTTCAGAAAAAATGCAAAATCCCATAATACCAAGTCCACATCCCCGAAGGCTAATCGTAACAGCAAACACGCAGTGGTTATTATTTCCGACTAGATTCGCTGCACACTGCGATACACTGGATGTATGTGGCAGATATGGCGATCAAGGCACAAAGGACAAGGCAGTAAAGCCTGGAAAACCAGTTGCATTTAATTCAGCTTTTAAACCAAAAATAACGACGGTTCATTGTGCGATACGAAATCATCACTACCCAAAAATTCAGAAACTGGAAAATAACACCTTTCGCAGATCTCTGGCAAACACTTTGCTAGTCCTGCACACTTCCATGTAAGCAGTAAGCCTTCAGTGATGTCGGATCCAAAGTTTTCGCGTTTAATGCTAACTTCAAAGCACGCATTTTTGCCCTCTGCAAATCATCGTGAAACATTTCATATGCATAGGTTCAACAGCTGGATAAAAGGGACAAAATGCACAGTTTTTTAGTGTATAAAGGTCGAAAACTGTGCTAAGAAGTTTCGTAACTCAATAGACCTTCACTTGTTGAGTAGCTCAGTCAGTTCTTGAAGGCACCGATTAAGAAACAACGTATTTATGGCGAGAGTACTAGATTCACAGGAACACATTTCCATTCGATGTGCCTGGTACTGTTCGTGCGTTCATGCAAGGTCTCAATTTCACCCGTACGGAATAAACGGTACAAAAGCAATCGTAGCCCTCCGTACTATTCTTCATGTCTTCTGTTCTTCACAGCCAAATGAACTCACCTGCCTGCGGAACGGAAACACGTTTTCTTCGAAGCCCGGGAAATTAAAACCACTGCATGAGCATACATTTGTTGGACACTCATTAGCGTGCTTTGCAACCTCACTGAGTAAATGTGTTTAAAGCAATCATTCAACCATTTAGAGGTTGTCTAAATAATTGATATAATTAATTATATGAGGGCAATAGTTTCAGTGGTCTAGACGACAGTGCATGATACTTAGTTCCATCGCCCAAACGCTCACGTAAACTTTCGAAAGGGTGGCGCAAGTATAGCTCTAACACGTTGTACGGACGTGAATATCGCGGCTTTATCTTTTGCAGTAACTACGCACATAGTCGTTTTCCTGCTGAATTCGCGAGACATGATATCGCAACCGAATATTTCAGTTTGCGATGTCGGCGTGCGTATGTGCGAAGAATTAGAGCTGGCATTGTCAACTGTGTTTACTTTTTACCCGTTTTCACGCCTACAGAGCCACTCCGACCGGCAGCAGCTGTGCTTCTGACAAAGCGAAAACAAATTCACCGCACGCTCCACTCCGTGAATATGGTCGAACAGCCAAACTCTGTTAGTTACGCCGAGACGCTCGTTCCGTGCAGGCCGTCCCTTCTGCCTCTTTCTTTCTTCCTTTCTTTGTTTTCTTTGTTTCTGCCCATCTTTATTCTTTTCCTTGTATTGGCATGCCAGGCTCACTACGCCGATGGAGTACTTCAGATTAATGTTGAGTTGTGCTTTATGAACCTGCACCTCAAAGTAGTCAGCCACTCATGCACTTCTTTCTTTCTTTCTTTCTTTCTTTCTTTCTTTCTTTCTTTCTTTCTTTCTTTCTTTCTTTCTTTCTTTCTTTCTTTTTCTGTGCATTCCGTGCTATGAAAATGCGCCGAGACGACAGGTGTCGAACTCGAAACTCGGAGATATACACACAAACAACGCACACACACACACTATTCGCAGTACCTGAGATTTCGTGCGCTTCGCACGGTGCATGGCCTTGGGGGCGGTCCACTTTCACGTAGAACTGCCTGACATCGTGTATCGTACTGATCGTACTGCGAAGGTATACGACTTGGAACAGCTTCTTTGTTAAAATTAATTCACTAATGCGAAAAATAATCGAACTGCAGTCATTAGGCTACCTGATCCCACGTTAAGCCTCATTGTCAACTACTTGAGAGAGAGAGAGAATCAAATTTATTGAAGTGAGAAAAGAATTCCCTTTCTTCACAGAGGGATGGTCGCCACCTCCTCGGCTCGTTGTATGTCCCGGAGCTGTACTTCGAGGCTGGCATTGCGGGGTACACTCTCCCACGTCTCGGGCGAGGGAGTGGTACTAGTTGAGTAACGCGTTTCAGAGGGCACGGCTTAATGACCGTCTACACCATCCAAGCTGACTGGCGCGAGGGCTAAACGAATTCTAGGCGCATTCCACCACGTGAGCGTTAAATGCCTCGTATCGCAGGAAAATCGGTGTGGGCGTCGGTGTAGGCGTCTGCGGCGGAAATAAAATCATCTCGAGCTATTGTCGTGCTTCCTGAAGTGCCCTACCACGCAAGCCCTCCACCATGGTGCACGTACGTCAGTGAACCAAATTAAATTTGTCAATTAAAATCCGTCAGAAGAGCTGTGAACTACGACTAAACAGACAACTGCTGACAGCTGCTAATTTAAAATTCTTTTTAAACTTTGCTCGAGCTGATGATTTTAGTGTACTGGAATTGCTGGAAAACTCTTATGCGAGTTTTTCTGAACTTTATATCCAGAATCAAAGCCTTGATTGTCTCTGGGAGTACTTTTATAATCTGGTCATGTCCTGTATAAAGCTTTATGTGCCCGAGCGTATGAGAAACACTAGAAATAAGAGCCCTTGGATAACACGAGAAATAATTCACTTAAAAAGGCAACTAAACAGAAAGCGTACGAATTATAAAAGGAATCCTAGCACTCAGCTTCGATCCACCATTAGACAACTCGGAAATGACCTCAAGTTACTTGTGAAAGAATCCAAAGAAAGGTTCTATAGTACCACGGTGCCAAAATTTCTCAAAGAAGCGCCAGACAATTTTTGGAGATATGTAAATCCATCATCGAATGCTCGGTTAACGACATGGTCTACGGAGCAACCTACCGCTGAGAGTTTCAATGAATATTTTGCATCTGTGTTCACGGAAGGTAAAGGTATTCTGCCGGGCATTGAATCTTCATCTGACAGGCCGCATATTGCTGATGTTACAATTTCTGAACAAAGTATACTCAACCTCCTGCTACATTTGAACACAAAGAAAAGCCCCGGACCTGATGGCATACCTAACGAATTTCTTTATCGATATGCCGAATGGATCTCGAAATATCTTACATTATTGTTCCGATCTTCACTCTATAATGGTTCTTTACCAATGTTATAGAAGCAAGCAAAAGTGGTTCCTATCGCCCTGTATCTATTACCTGTACATGTTCAAAGCCGCTCGAACATATTATCTCAAAACATCTCTTAAACTATATAAACGAACACAACCTATTATCTCGCTGCTAACATAGTTTTCGTCAAGGCTTATCCACAACGTCTCAGTTGATAGAATCAGTTCATGATCTTTCGAAAGCTGTAAACTCTCGGGGACAAGTGGATATGATCTTTATGGATTTTGCAAAGGCTTTTGATAAAGTGTCCCACCGTAAACTGCTAGGTAAAATTGATGTTACTTTCAAAAATCCTACTATTTCAGACTAGTTCTCATCTTATTTTCTTTCTCGCAAGCAGTATGTCGAAATTCGTCACACTAGGTCTCAGATTTCATCTGTTAAGTCGGGAGTACCCCAAGGCAGTGTTCTGGGACCCCTTTTATTCCTATTATTTATCAATGATCTCCCAAATGAAATAGATGTTGCCATCAGGCTCCTTGCAGATGATTGCATTATATACAGCAAAACAGAATCGGTAGGTCACCAGGATTAATTAGAGGACAATTTACAGAACATACAGAAATGGTGTGATGAGTGGCAAATGGTGCTGAACGCTCTAAAAACAGCAGTTATGACAGTCTCTAGAAAGTTAAATTATTTAAAGTACTCTTATTTTATCCATAGTCACGAACTTGCAAGAGTTGAGCAGCATAAATATCTTGGTATGATCTTCACGAGTGATCTTCGCTGGAACCACCATATAGATTTTGTGTGCGCCAAGGCTACCAAGTCGCTCTGTTGTTTGAGGCGGAATTTGCCACTCGCAACGCAGGAAACAAGATGCGTAGCGTATAAGACACTAATTAGGCCTATAATTGAACATGCAAAGATTGTTTGGGATCCCTTCACTGCTCCAAATATATCAAAAATTGAAAACGTACAGCGTCTGGCAGTCAGGTTTATATTCAGTAAATATCGCAGGATGGACTCACCTTCTCAACTGTGCGTTCTGGCAGAACTACCGACATTACAGGCAAGAACAATATACGAAAGGCTTAAATATATTTATCTAATAATTCATAATCATGTTCACATCAGGCAGACAGACTTCTTTCAAATTATTTCCAGTGAAACCCCCAGGAACCGTCATTCAATGTTCATTCGTCCTCCTGCTAGTCATATACCGATCGATTGCTTCATGCATAGTTTTTTTCCAAGAGCTATCAGTGAATGGAATTCTCTTTCGGAGAAAGCCGTTTCATCTTCTTCAATTGCTTCATTTACTGAAAATATTGCACATATCCTTCTGATCACATGTGTATGTATACACTTAAATATTTTTGACTCTTTGCGAACTCCAACGGTTAATGTTGTTATACGCTGTTTATATGTCTTATCGCGCCATTTTATTCAATTACTCAGAGCCTCGTTTTCTGTTTGCAATGTACAAACTTTTTGTTCTGTTGCATTTTTTTTCCACTCCTGCTCTGGCCCTGTGCAAGGGCTGGTAGTATATGTAAATAAATATAATAAATAAATAAAATACATGTGCGGGAAAAACATAATTTTGTTACAAGTAGGTGGTGCGAACGGGGCCCAGTAACGCGACAACATTCACTCTTAAAGAGGTGAAGCGTCCTCCAACATCTTTTATTTCTGCTGTTGAACTGCGGTATACCTACTCCTCTCACGTTGCAAAATGTATAAAATATGCGTATGAGACGACCACCTTTACAAATAGTAAATTAGTTGCTATGCTCCAGACCAACTTAAAATAGACGTTCTTCCACTTTACGGCGTCGAAATAAGTCTCCGCAGAACAACCCCGCAAGAATCACGTTCATTCTGTTCCGTTCACTGTAAATTTTGTTAACGGCTTGCCTCCTGTTAACATCGCTGGTTACGTGACACGTATATTGAATGAAGCGCCTATATAGGCCTGTTATAGAGGCTGCTCTAGCTTGTTACATGCAGCACTGATCGACAATAAAATAGAGCTTGGTATCACATTTCATTTCATGTTGTTGCTCTCAGGGCCAGTCAGACGTTACAGAGAGGAGTGAAAAAAACACATAAAAAGTAGAAAAGGTTACAGCAGGTGACTAATAACAGCGTCCCTGAATTTAGTAGGCTCCTTGATGGCGACGACGAAGGAGGGCAGGTGATTCCAGTCCGAAGCAGTTTTCGGGACGAAAGAATTTAAGTATTGGCTTGTATAGCACTGTGGGACACGTACCTTCAGATGATGATCTCTGCGGGATGATAAGTACGCCAGAAGAGAAAACAAGGATTGCTTTAAGATGTTGTTAGTATAATATATTTTGTGAAACGTACACAGGCGAGAAATGATACGTCGTATGGATAGGTCTCCTAGATTAGGTGTTCTTTTCATTCCAGAGACACTGGCATGACAAGAGTAATTATACATTATGCATCTAGCAGAACCGTCCTGAATTGATTCGACAAATGTAGTGAGGGAGTTGGTGGATGGATCCCATACTGACGCGGCGTATTCAACCTTGGAACGCAATAGTGTTTTATACAGCAGAAGCTTTAAATGGAAAGGGGCATGGGAAAAGTTACGACGGATGAAACCAAGCATTCGATTGGTATCATTAGTGATATATTCAATATGGACCTTCCGGGAGAGATAATCTGTTATTTGAACACCGAGGTACTCATACTTGTTAACGCGAATCAGTGGGGTGTCATCAAGGGGGTATGAGCACGGAGTATTTTGTTTATTCCTGCGTGTAATTCTCATTAATTTGCATTCGTTAATGTTCAGTTGCATAAGCCAAGTATTACACCAAGTTCCAAGATTGTTCAGATCATCTTGAAGAGCACATGCATCATTTGGGTTAGTAATTTCTCTGTATAAAACACAATCATCCGTGAAGTCTCATTTTGGAAGAAATTTAGGAGGGAAGATCATTCATATAGATAAGGAAAAGGAGAGGTCCTAGTACTGATCCGTGCAGAACGCCGCGTGTTCCGGGGGAAATAGGGGAGTCAATATCATTAGCATTTACCCTCCATATCGGTGCAGATCACTTAAGAAACACTCAATCCACTTTAGCAGAGCACTATCAATATTTAACTTACTCAGTTTATAAAGTAACAGTTGATGTGACATGGTGTCGAAGGCCTTCGCAAAGTCGATAAAAATACATTCAGTAAGAGAAGAGCGATCCAAAACAGAAATTAGGTCACTGGTGAATGCAATTAAGTGAGTTTCGCAAGAATGATCTTTACGAAAGCCATACTGCGAATCTGTAAAGAACGAATTAGTTTCCAAATAATCAACAAGGTGTGAGTAAATGATAAGTTCAAGAAGTTTGCGCGGAATTGATGTTAAGGAAATCGGTCTGTAGTTACTGGGATTATGAACGTCACCAGACTTGTGAGGGGCAACCACCTTGGCGATCCTCCGGTCGTCGGGTAGCGATGCGCTTAGGGATAGTGTGAAATTTTTCTGACACCAGGGATGAATATAAACACGTGCTCTTCAGGAACTTATAGTTGATGCCGTCAACCCCCGCAGCTGATGTAAGCTTTCCTTCCTGAATAAGATTTGCAATTCCATCATCGTTCGTAGTAATTGGCTCCATCTGTTCCAATTGTGAAACAACGACATCGGGTAAAGTAGGTGGCACAGTATTGGTAAACGAGCAGAAAAATGTATTATTTAAAACGATACAACACTTGTGTGGTGGAACTTAGAAACTATTTTCTGAATGAAGTCGAATATCTTTTGTTTTGCGCATACTAATGACGTTCCAAAGTTTGTGGGCTGGAAGCAAGCACATGAGGCAGCGTACTGTGATTAAAAATATGCTTAGCGCTCTGTAGCGCCTGTTTCTATTGTGCAGCAACTGTGAGATAACCGTGCCACTTATCAGTAGTTCTTTTACGCTTCAGGTGGCGGTAGATGCGTGTTTTCTTGTTTGACAGGCACTTTAGGGCAACGTTAAACGAGGGTGCTCGTTTAGAACAACTAACGCGACGAAGGGGAATGAATTTTTTTGTGAATTCATTCACTTTCAATTTAAATATTCTCCAGTTTTCGTGAACGGAACGCCTCCAGAACTGTGGGAAGAAAGTGTCGGTGAAGACTGGTGCTCAGCATTAATGGCTTGAAAATCCGCCTTGCTGTAGTTTCTTAGTACCTTATATCGTCTTGAACAGCGAGGAGAGCCTGACGGCCTAGTTACATGGATTACATTTTGGTCACTTAAGCCTGGAAGAATGCTAACTGAGGATATAGTTTCGGTCGGAGCGGTTAGCACAAGCTCAAGTATGTTAGCAGATGTCTGGGTAACACGTGTTGGTTGTTTTATGATTTGGACAAGGTTGAACGTGAAACACAAGTCGATAAACGCTGAACATTCAGATGACGCAGGTAAGATGTGAAACGAGGGGTTGTTCCATAAAATTCCGGGGAGATTGAAATCACCGAAAATATAAAGAGGAGCCCTGGGAAACTTAGAAAGGGCCATATTTATGACGTCATGCAGGTCGTCGCAAAAGCAAGACTGCGAGCTAGGTGGTCGGTAGCATGCGCAAAATACAACGTCCTAGTGATTCAAACGAACACAAGTGCAAACAAATTCTAGTAAAGTGTTCATAGCAACGTTATATTGAACAATATCATCCTATACGGCAATCAGAACACCACCACCTGCACGTTCCAACCGATAACATCTGTGAACATTATAATTATTTCCCAAGTAAACAGTTCCCGAGAATCGACTTGCTCTGACAACCACGTCTCAGTCAGGATAATCACATCGGCAAGGCACGTGTCGGCTAAAGGTGGCAATGAGTCCGTGTCATTATCAGTGATCCATTTCATTGATCCATGTCATTATCAACAGACGGACTTACTTCCCACCTCACAATACGTGATCTGTTAGTCGTGCCGTACCGTATTTATACTCGCCTAATTCGGGAACATTACGATAATAAAAGTCATTTGCATATTCTGTGATCCCCTTGCCTTCCTCCGCCTTCCCTAGATTGGCTAATTAATTATGCTTGTCGCGACGCCCTTCGAAATGTATCGCGTCAAAACAAATTAAAATGTATTTTACTGCGACCTAATTACGGAGAACGTGTACAAAATACTTGAACCAATAGCCTACGCGGCTGGTAGCTGGTCGAACGCAGGAAGTACATAAACGTTAGAAACACCCATGATAGCTCATGAAATTCTAGGTTTTATACATATGCAAGTTCAATGACGTACACGTTTATGTACGGAGGAAAAGGTGGTACGATTCACAAGACAAGAAAAAGCGCTTACAATCCAGGTGAAAGTTACGCGTAGTTTTTATTTGTAGAAACACGGCGTTCCAGGTTACGGCTCTAAAGAACTACAGCAATCGTTAGCCGTAAACAATGTTACAGGCTGTTGGTCAAAGCCGAGGCGCCTTCAATCGGACTCTTCGGCCGCCCGTTGCTCGGTTCACGTAATTTCGTGGAAAGGTCCACTGCGTAGCGGTGGACCTTTCCACGAAGTGTCTGGGGTACTAGGAATTGGGGACAGAATCGGAAGCAAAAGTGCAGTAATGGGGGTTATTACGCGCAAGATTTACGCGTAGCAACGATAGGTCCAAACACCATACTCAAACAATACAAGGTCAATGTGTCCAACTCATGTAAGAAAAAACACCAAATACGACACAAAATGCGAAAGACCTACTCAATGGAGACCTGCCTTTCATTTAACTGCAGATGCAATTTTTTTCAAACAACAGCCAATATGTTCACGGCAATCTACCGCTGTTTAAACATCTTCAAGCCAAAAAAAAGCGAATGTTGCATTTAATGAGACAGTCTATTTCCAAATGTCACGAATCAGTGTTCAGTGAGACAGTCGATCAATGTCCTTCATAACATTCTTTTTCTTACGTCAAAGAGAACATTATGAGTAAAAACCACTGTCGTTTGATTTATTTAGTTATTCTGGGCCCGTACCGGACTCGCACCCCCGACCCCTAGTGGATGGAAGCCCACGTACGACAGCGAAGATGCTCAAAGTCGAAGCATTGCTATGCGTTGGATAATCACGTTGTTACGCACGAGGGAAAAGCGGACACGTTCTTGCCGTGGACCCATCACCGGCTACCGCTAACGACCCACTTTTGCACTCAGCCCATTGCTGTGTGATTGCGATTAGGCGCAGGCCAGTGTGCAACGAATTGTCGAAAAGGCTCAGCTTGAAGTTGCGTGTTCAATTCCCGCAGCCGAGGCTGCATCTCCATAACGAGAAATGGAAAGGAAGGAAGGAAGGAAGGAAGGAAGGAAGGAAGGAAGGAAGGAAGGAAGGAAGGAAGGAAGGAAGGAAGGAAGGAAGGAAGGAAGGAAGGAAGGGAGGGAGGGAGGGAGGGAGGGAGGGAGGGAGGAAGCAATAGGTCGTGAACGATAACGCGTGGTCAGTGGATAATGATAGAGCGTGGTGTGACTAACATAACTGACAAGTCATGGCATGAATAACTTGACACCTTTGTCAGCTGTGTACTCTGAACACGGTAACCTATAGTTTATTTTATACGTACGCAAATATGAAAATATGATCTTTTACTAAAGGTTACTTTTAGTAAACATTTTGTAAAGGAGCATATTTTCATATTTTTGCATATTTATAATATAAACTAAAGGTTACCGCATTTATACTGTACGTCACCACTCGTTGTTACAATGGTTTTCAGGGTGTGTAGCTAGTTGAATGTTGTGTTGTGACTAACATGCGGCCCCTCTAATCGACTGCATCAGAGTGCACAATGAAAAGAAGGAGAAAGGTACCGCAATTGTCTATCGGAGGCACTTCTAGTGAGAGCCTCTTTAGATTTTCCCCGTAGCGTTCACACGTCCAAGGTACCATGCCTCTTCATCGAGCGATGGGACCAACGCCCGTGCGGACTCTTACCACCTCACGTCTTATTGCCACTCCGGTCCACAAAACGCTTCACTTAGCTCAGGGTTATGGATGACTGCACGCTCCCAACCACGCGGGCCGCTATAATAACGCTGTTTCTATGAAAGCACCCATACCTCGCTATTGAACGAAAGAGCAATTTTCCGAGTGATATACGACTCTGCTGCGTACAGAGACAGATCGCTGCCGGACGCAGCAAAAGCACCCGAGGAAAGATGCTTCGTAGAATGGATATTATTAGTATGACGAGTCAATGACCGATCCAGCGAAAAAGAACTTGGCCTTTCGGGATCTCTCACGAGTTCGCCCGTTCAAGATGGAGTAGAGGAACGCCAGAGGGGAGTCTATAGCAGATCATCAAAATGAAACGCGACTTCGAAACTAGGCATAAGAACAGTAGTACAGGATCATGTCTAGACTTTCTCCTTTGCTGATTGTGGAGCAGACCACTTCAATCTGTTCCTCTTTTGTATCCAATCTCACGTGAACGGGAGTCATTTCTTTCTTCAGCTCGAAATCCTCGCTTCCGTGAGCCAATCTTTCTTGAAACGTGACCTTCTCCAGACCAAATGTTCCTCGAATGTTACCAACTACCAATGCCTGTTTCCATTTTTGTCTTTTTAGCCTCCATTGATTCTAAGAACTATTTGGTTCGCTTCAAAAGACAGCTAATAAAGCCGATCGTTTTAGTTGGCTTTTGAGCATACGAGGTATGTAGGGTAAATGTAGAGCTCTTGTGTGTGGAACGTGCGTCACAAACAGAGGGGGATCAAAATGTTCAGAAATGAAAAGCACATGAAGTGATTTGAAAGCACTTTGGAAGGAATGGTACACGTGTCACGAGTGAAAGCGGAGCCATAGCAACTGAAGATGGTCAATCACGAAGCAGTAGAGCACCGTCGGGGGGAGCGAACGCCGCTAAGGCATTTGATGTTGTAGGTACGGAAGCGTTTTCAAGCCACCTAATATTTGCACGGTGGACAATATTGAGCCCGGATATATTGTTGCCCTCCAAGGGCCCTGAAAGCAAACCTTACTCGCCAAAGTTTGCATTGGAACGGGCTCCTTGTATTGTCCTGAGATAAGTGCCGAAAGAACTTTCAAACTGGGCACGGGCAAACAGAACTTATTCTACTTGTAAATTGAAAATAAAAGCGGACAACAACTGCCGGCATCTCATTTCGCATACAGCGGACTCTTATACTTCTTCCAATGAAAACGCGACATACATCTTGCGGCACCGGGACTGTGCGGACCATTGCGGCCTTTCCACGAGTGCCACCGTGTTTTTCGTCGGAGTCGTCGCCAATGCCTACAGCAATCACGTAAGACTCATAGCGCTCCTTTTTTTAAGTTACACACAGAATGAAATTGTAATGCACAATTTTGTCTCTTTTAGCAGGTTTAGCCATCACAAACATGTTCCCATTTCGAAATACGTCATAGTCTGTAAATTGCAAGCATGTGCGACCCATATTTTCTTTCGCTAAAGTTAGCAGCCAGTCAGAACCAGCAGTATAACCACCATAGCAACGTCACATTCGTTCGCAGAAACTGTTGGTTCACGACGCTGCATTCGGCGTGAGAGCCGATTTCAGGGTGAAATTGAACTACAATACGCTTTTGTTTCGCCACTCCCACCCACTGGTGCTACGGTCATCAAGCAAACTCAATCATTTAGGATTGCTTTAAGAAAAAACTCGTGCGGAAATTCCATAACTACTGCATCTTGCCAGTTCTGGCATACGGGGCAGGAACTTGGAGAATAACAAAGAAGCTCCAGAGGAAGTTAACAACTACACAGCGGTCGATGGAACGAAATTTGATAGGCGCGATATTCAGAGTAGGAAGACAGCCGAGTGTGTGAGAAAACAGATAGGGGCAGTCGTCATAACTATCAACGTTAAGAGAGAGAAAAGATGCACGCGGCCAATCTACGTAATGCGAAGGCTAGATCACCGGTACTCAAATCGACGGTAAGGATACCAAGAGAGGGCAAGCGCAGCACTGGATTACAGAGAGTAAGATGGGGTGACAAAATTAAGAAATTGGCAGGCATCAAATGTAATCAGCTCGCGGGGAACAGGAAAGGATGGAGAGCATCGGTAGAGGCGTTCGTCCTGCAGCGGACATAAAATAAAATGATGGTGATGGTGACGACGACGACGGTGATGATGATGATGATGATGATGATGATGATGATGATGAAAACCGGCTCAAACCTAAACGGTAGAGTGTAGAAATCACGTGGCAAACACTCACTCT
This sequence comes from Hyalomma asiaticum, assembly GCA_013339685.2. NCBI lineage: Eukaryota > Metazoa > Arthropoda > Arachnida > Ixodida > Ixodidae > Hyalomma > Hyalomma asiaticum. The sequence goes on along the minus strand of CM023485.1, from coordinate 106,053,828 downwards.
AGGGGACTGGCTAATAACCAGTTGGTTTTATACAAAGCCCAGAAAACGTCAAAATATAGGGTAAGATTGCTCAATGCAGTCAGCATCAGCAAAGGAAGAAGGACGTCCCGGGGATCGATGCGCGTAAGCCAGCACAATCTGCCTTGGTTCGCTCGGTTACGGCGAGGTTCGACGCAGGACACTAAGCGCAGTAATGCGCATGACAAGTGGGTTCTAAGAACGGTTAACACGTGGGGCGAGCATACCGAGATTCATTTTGGCACTGATGCCAGGTTACGTCAAAAAAATATTCTTATTCCAAAGGCCACGTGAATAATTTCTTTTTTACCCTTCTTCGAGGCCTCAGATCATCAATCGATGGACATATGAGTAATGTAGAGCTAATACGTATAATGCAAAGTATCACTAAATTAAATTGCATTTAATTTCGCGTGCAAGTTTGCATACAGAACAATGCTCATTAAAACGATCACTTCTGGTCTGTTAATGTGACCGCTACATAGCGCTCCTGGAGCAATTCAGCGGCTAATGTTAGAACACCACATTTGGAGCACCTTGCTAGGCCTTAAAACTAGAAATATGACATCCGTCGGCTTCAACGTGCTCGGTACGAAGAATTGGATGACGCCAAACAAAGTTTGGTTGGTGTGCCCAAGACTGGTTTATTTGATTTCTAAGGGGTTTTACATGCCAAAACCACGACATGATTGATAGAGACGCCGTAGCTGATGGCTCCTGAAATTACGGCTACCTGGGGTTCTTTAATGTGCACTGACATCGCACGGGCCTCAACATTTCGCCTCCATCGAAAAGAAGCCGCCAGGGCCGGGCTTCTATCCCGCAACCTTCGGATCAGCAGCCATAGCCATATGCATAGAGCAGCGTTCACTGCAGCATTCTTTTATTAGTCTTTTTTTTTTCTTTTTTTTGTGCTTTTTCTATATCTTCCAGAACTTTCCCTCCCCTTCCCCAGTGCAGAGTAGCCTACCGGGCTCAGGCCAGGTTAACCTCCCTGCCTGTCCTATTCCTTTCTTCTTCTTCTCCTCCCCCTCCTCCTCCAAGGTATGAATGTGTGTCTAACATAGTTAAGGGCCCTAATATTGTAAACATGACAGGTTTTAGGGGCGAAGCTCCTTAGGGTGTGGGTCGTTCCCTCCTCTGTAGTAGTATGTATGTAGCCACCTCGCGCTCGCCCTCGGTGCGTGCCTCCCGGCGCGCGAGCTATCTCACTCTTCCATCTGCCGTCTTGTGTGAGACAGAGAGAGAGACAGAGAGAGCGAAAGGCGCGCGTTGACTGTGGAAACGCTCTTTCTTCGATGAACGCGTTACCAGCTCGCAAAGAAGGAGAATGTCCGCCGCGGTGGTGTAGTGGTTACGGTACTCGGCTGCCACCCAAAAAACGCGGGTTCGATCCCGGCCGCGGCGGTCACATTTTCGATGGAGGCGAAAATGCCAGAGGCCCGTGTACTGTGCGTTGTCAGTGCACGTTAAAGAACCCCAGGTGGTCTAAATTTCCGGAGCCCTCCACTAAGGCCTTTCCTCTCTATCTCTTTCGCTCCCTTTCCCCCTCCCCCACGGACGCTTAGCCGTGCTCCCAACATGGGCTGCAGAAATTAGCGTCCTTTCCTAAACGAACCACAATCATCATCATCGTCGTCGTCATCATCAAGGAGAACGCGCCCTCACCCGCGAGAGACAACGTTGACGCAGGCAGCGTCTTCTAGCGAGTTTTTTCATTGGAAAATACCGACTGCTCGCGCTGGAGAAACGTTCACCGGCCACCCATATATATATACAGGCACTGGATCTTGACTTGCAATGAAGTGCCGGTGGGAGATTTCACTCGTGCGTAGTTGAACCAGACTAATTCGTAGCGTGAGCGTTAACTAAATTAATCCGGAACTCGGCACGAACTACGATGAACCTCCGGAGCTTCGCCCACTCATCATCCATCACTCCGTGCATATGCGTGGATTTTTTTTTTTCATTTTCGTCACGGCTGACTAATACAGCCCCTTGTGGCGCATACATGCATTGCTTGGCCAGGGCTCCGCGGGTGTGCGTCACATGTGACCGCATTCCCATTACACCGTTTGACAAATTGCATTCAGTTGGTGCGAAACGAGCATAGCATGTAAAATTACATTCGTGTGATGTCAAATTAATTCACAGATAAATTTATTCAACCGATATCGAAGAAGGGGAGGAGGAAAGAAGAAAGCAGATTGCCGGGGAGGTTAACCGGGAACGGGTCCGGGTGGCTACCCTACTCTGGATTAATAGGAAAGTGTAATGGAAACATCAGAGGGAGAGGAAAGGAGGTGAGGGAGTCAAGAAGGAAACGGGTAGTATTGCGCTATCAAAGAATCTGCGTTACAACGCTGAGTATCTTTCGCCGTCAAGTCGTGGTAGTATGTTAGCACGGGATGTAAGGGACCGGTGTTAAGTATAGAACTCGTCTCTTTAATGGCGATGAAAATAAATGAACACAGGCGTTTTTTTTTTTTTTCAAGGCGGTGTTTCCTACATGTTAAGACCGCGTCTCGCACACTTGCGTTTCGTACGCGAGGCAGTGCTACGCTGTTCCGTTGTCGCCAGACACCTCTCAATGTCGTCCGAAATTATCCTATTCTTGTTCGTCCGTTCTACCACTATGCACTAGCCTGCAAACGGTGTATCGCGAACGCACGCCTCTTTGCCGGAATACGCTAAACGAGGCAACCCTGCGCGAGTCCTGGTTGCCTTCCAGGCATCCGCTTGGAACTATCCTCACCGTCAACGCGAAGACAGCGACAACGATGGCGTACGCATCACTGAAAAACACTCATTTATTTTTACATTAAACGAAAAAATCTGAAAACAGTGAAATTTACTCACGCAGTCCCATTGTGCTACTGACTTTACCTGCATGCCCATTGTTATGGCCAAAGTTGCGCCGGGAAAAAATAATATGGAATATAACGGCAACAGAACTGTATTCTATGTTATCTAAATATTTTGCGTTGTGTTACTTCGCTCTTACCGTAGTTGCCAGCCGCACATTCTTTATTTTTATACATGTGCTAACAGCTAGGTTCCCACAGCCTTACCTAGGGACCTCCTTCTGTATTTCATTTGTATACCTTGACACCGCATTCATGTATGCATCTGTTGCGTATTCTAGTGCGTTAATTCGACATACTTTTGTAATCCGGCTCCATTATAATCTTTCTGGTAAATAAACTCAAAGCACCGTTGTACCTCAAAGGTAGAATTGTACCTCAAAGGCTTCTAGAATAGTTAATGAGGTCCCGAAAGTGTAAAGAAAAAGACATCATTTTATTAAACGTACCAACTCTCTAGTGAGCCTTAATAAACCTTGTTCTTCCTTTATTTTTTTACATTGTGTGCCTCTTTATTAGATTAGCAGTACGGATAGCGTCTTTCTGAGTAGAGAGAGAGAGAGAGAGATGATGGGCGGAAGGCAGGGAGGTTAACCGGAAAAAAAAATATCCAGTTTGCTACCCTGCACTAGGGATGGGGTGAAGGGAGACAGAAAGGGATGGAAGAAAATAATAAAGGGAGAAAGAGAGAGGTCAAATCGCGCACAGACACAAGCACGGCGTGTGTCAGAGGCGGTTAATGAGGCCCGTTGCGCGCAAGAACTTGAGCACAGCCTTCGTGGCTTTCTGCTGCGAGACACTGTCTGTCCGGCATTCCAATATGGTTTGCTCGGACAGCGGTCGACCATCAAGGCGTGACAATTCTGTGGCGAGAGTCTGTCGCTGGGAGCAGTACCCAGGGCAATCGCAGAGGACGTGCACAATTGTTTCCTCGTTGCCGCAGTGAACACAGGCAGCACTGTCTTCCAGTCCAATGCTACAGCCGAAACTTCTTGTAAATGACGTGCCTAGCCACAGGCGGCAAAGTACGGTAGTTTCACAGCGGGTAAGCCCACGCGGAACTCGAAGTTGTAGTGATGGGTCGAGGCGGTGTAGACGGGTATGTAGAAGACGACTAGCGCAGTGGAACACCCCTGGTCGTCTTTCTGAGTAAGTTTCCCAATAAAGCAGGGAAGTACCCTTATTATCGGAACCATATGCAAATGCGATAACCCAGCAAATTTTGGGTACAAGTGAAATGAAACCCGCTTATCATGGAAACTACTGTTGAAAAGCAACGATCAACAGAGGGTTACTTCACAGACTACTCTCCAAGTAAGAAAGTGCCATTCTCAGCCGTGGCGAACAGTCAGCATCCAGGCGGAGCGCCACCAAGTGCGTCAGTGCCTAGCCCATAAAAAGACCTCTTTCTCTAAGTTGTAGTCCCACGAAACGCGTGTATATATATATATATATATATATATATATATATATATATATATATATATATATATATATATATATATATATATATATATATATATATATATATATGGCTGCCACATGTCACCGCTTCCGGACACCTCCGACACAACGTATGCTCTCCGATCAATCAAGCCTTCAAGCCTACAATGGTCGTGCGGACATCGACAGCCCCGAGCACTTGGCTAAAAAACATGACCTACGCGAGGCGCTAACGTCCTCTGATGATGTGGGGGGGGGGGGGGGGGGGGGGCCTACAGTGGGTGGATGGGTGCAGAAAAGCTGACTTCAAAAAGTAAGCGGAAATATTCGGGAAACGCATCCGCGCAGCATCTATTATTACTGAACTGTGCCCTCACAGGAGAAGAGGACTCACTCAACGTGGCCTGTTTCGACATTTAAATTGGTGGAGGAAGGCTGCAGTTCGCTCGCCGCGTCTGCGTAGCTGGCAGGGGAAAAGACAAAGTGGCGCTGACAGGAGCGACGACAGCATCCTCCAGGCGCAAAGGAAGTGCTGGAAGATTCTGAGAGCTTGTCATTCTAGGTTCCTTTCGTCTTCAAGTTTCCTTTGGGATACCGTGCCTTCTCGAGATACTCCCCGTTCAGAACGCAGCAGGAAGTGCCATATGCATCTACTCTTAGAGGAAAGTGCTTGCTCAGGAAAGTGTCTACTCACGTATCCGAAAACACGTCCTAATAATTTCTCATGTTTTCAAATGTATGTGTATACTTCTTTTCTGCTTTTTTTTCCATTGCGTATTCAATTTGTCTCTTCCTCGGCGTTGCAATACGCACGTGATAAATTTAGTTCACAGTGCTGTGAGAAGGGTCAACTTTGACACGGGACCTAATACGAATTGAAAAGTGGTGGATGTGAAACGAGTTGAATCGAATAGAGAATCCCTTTCTAAAGTTCTCGTATATCTTTAGGCCACCCTTGATTTCGATGTCAATCACTGACAAAAGGCCATGTTGTTGATCTAGTTGGTTCATTTTAGATGCGAAGCAACTCTTTGACTAGCCTGTGTAACGCTGTCCCTCCGTCCGTACGAACGCGCCGCAACGCGCTCCACTCGCCGCAGGTGTTGGAGCGGGGCCAAGTAGGTCACGCCGCAGCTGCGCGTTGACGTCACGCTCCCCTCGCAGTACGCGCTGACGTCACTCTCTCCCTCGCCTGCCGCGCGCTCGCCTCAGCGCCCGCAGCTACCGCCTCGTCCGTTCGCCCGCAACACCTGCCGCTACCGCCGCTCGCTCCGCTACCGCGACCGCCGCTCGCTACACCGCCGACTCGTCGGTTCACGCGCAAAAAATTACCGACTTCTGATCGAGTCAAAATTTCACAAAAAATCCAATACTATAGTCTTACCTTTTTTGGCATTTTGGGCAAAATGTTGAGAGACCGTATTTTTATTCAGGAAGGCGCGCAATAAGTAGAGGAATGCTCTACGATGCGGGAAAACGCATTTTGTGCGACTTCTGATGGAGTCAAAATTTCACAAAAAACCCAAGACTATATAGTCTTACCTTTTTTGGCATTTTGGGGAAGATTTTGAGAGACTGTATTTTTATTCAGGAAGGCGCGCAATAAGTAGAGGAATGCTCTACGATGCGGTAAAGCGCATTTTGTGCGACACCTGATCGAGTCAAGATTTGACAAAAAATCCAAGACTATAGTCTTACCTTTCTTGGCATTTTGGGCAAAATTTTGAGAGACCGTATTTTTATTCAGGAAGGCGCGCAATAAGTACAGGAATGCTCTAGATGCCGGAAAACGCATTTTTTTCGATTTCTGATCGAGTCAAAATTTCACAAAAACCCAAGAATATAATCTTACCTTTTTTGGCATTTTTGGCAAGATTTTGAGAGACCGTATTTTTATTCAGGAAGGCGCGCAATAAGTAGAGGAATGATGCGGGAAAACGCATTTTGTGCGACTTCTGATCGAGTCAAAATTTCACAAAAAACCCGAGACTATAATAGTCTTACCTTTTTTGGCATTTTGGGCAAGATTTTGGGAGACCGTATTTTTATTCAGGAAGGCGCGCAATAAGGAGAGGAATGCTCTACGAAGCGGGAAGACACATTCTGATCGAGTCAAAATTTCACAAAAAACCCAATACTATATCTTACCTTCTTTAGCATTTTGGGCAAAATTTTGAGAGACCGTATTTTTATTCAGGAAGGCGCGCAATAAGTAGAGGAATGCTCTAGATGCGGCCGAAACGCATTATGAGCGACTTCTGATCAAGTCAAAATTTCACAAAAACCCTTATAGTCTTACCTTTTTTGGCATTTTGGGTGAGATTTTGAGAGACCGTATTTTTATTCAGGAAGGCGCGCATAAGTAGAGGAACGCTCTACGATGCGGTAAAACGCATTTTGTGCGACTTCTGATCGAGTCAAAATTTCACAAAAAACCCAATACTATAGTCTTACCTTTTTTGGCATTTTGGGCAAAATTTTGAGAGACCGTATTTTTATTCAGGAAGGCGCGCAATAAGTAGAGGAATGCTCTACGATGCGGGAAAACGCATTTTGTGCGACTTCTGATCGAGTCAAAATTTCACAAAAAACCCAAGACTATAGTCTTACCTTTTTTGGCATTTTGGGCAAGATTTTGAGAGACCGTATTTTTATTCAGGAAGGCGCGCAATAAGTAGAGGAATGCTCTACGATGCGGGAAAACGAATTTTGTGCGACTTCTGATCGAGTCAAAATTTCACAAAAACCCCGTGACTATAGTCTTACCTTTTTTGGCATTTTGGGCAAGATTTTGAGAGACCGTATTTTTATTCAGGAAGGCGCGCAATAAGTAGAGGAATGCTCTACGATGCGGGAAGACGCATTCTGATCGAGTCAAAATTTCACAAAAAACCCAATACTATAGTCTTACCTTTTTGGCATTTTGGGCAAAATTTTGAGAGACCGTATTTTTATTCAGGAAGGCGCGCAATAAGCAGAGGAATGCTCTACGATGCGGGAAGACGCATTCTGATCGAGTCAAAATTTCACAAAAAAAACCAATTCTATAGTCTTACCTTTTTTGGCATTTTGGGCAAAAATTTGAGAGACCGTATTTTTATTCAGGAAGGCGCGCAATAAGCAGAGGAATGCTCTACGATGCGGGAAGACGCCTTCTGATCGAGTCAAAATTTCACAAAAAACCCAATACTATAGTCTTACCTTTTTGGCATTTTGGGCAAAATTTTGAGAGACCGTATTTTTATTCAGGAAGGCGCGCAATAAGTAGAGGAATGCTCTATGATGCGGCCAAACGAATTTAGAGCGACTTCTGATCGAGTCAAAAATTTCACAAAAGACCCTATACTATAGCCTTACCTTTTTAGGCATTTTGGGCAAAATTTTTAGAGACCGTATTTTTATTCAGGAAGGCGGGCCATAAGTAGAGGAATGCTCTACGATGCGGTAAAACGCAGTTTGTGCGACTTCTGATCGAGTCAAAATTTCACAAAAAACCCAAGACTATAGTCTTACCTTTTTTGGCATTTTGGGCAAAATTTTCAGAGACCGTATTTTTATTCAGGAAGGCGCGCAATAAGTAGAGGAAGGCTCTATGAGCAAAATACCATATCATTGTATTTGGTGCAGTTTGGTTCGATTCGAATGGGGTCGCATTTTTCTCAAAAATGGCAAGTCTATAGCCTTGGGAAATTAATTAAGATTGAGTAAAATACGATATCACTGTATTTGGTCCAGTTTGGTTCGATTCGAATGGGGTCGCATTTTTCTCGAGTAAAATACCATATCATTGTATTTGGTGCAGTTTGGTTCGATTCGAATGGGGTCGCATTCTTCTCAAAAATGGCAAGTCTATAGCCGTGGGAAATTAAATAAAATCGAATAAAATACCATATCATTGTATTTGGTGCAGTTTGGTTCGATTCGAATGGGGTCGCATTTTTCTCAAAAATGGCAAGCCTTGGGAAATTAATTAAAATTGAGTAAAATACGATATCACTGTATTTGGTCCAGTTTGGTTCGATTCGAATGGGGTCGCATTCATCTCAAAAATGGCAAGTCTATAGCCTTGGGAAATTAATTAAAATCGAGTAAAATACCATATCGTTGTATTTGGTGCAGTTTGGTTCGATTCGAACGGGCTCGCATTTTTCTCAAAAATGGCAAGTTTATAGCCTTGGGAAAATAATTAAAATTTTGATCGAGTCAAAATTTTTACTAGATCAGAAGTCGCACAAAATGCGTTTTCCCCGCATCGTAGAGCATTCCTCTACTTATTGCGCGCCTTCCTGAATAAAAACACGGTCTCTCAAAATCTTGCCCAAAATGCCAAAAAAGGTAAGACTATAGTATTGGGTTTTTTGTGAAATTTTGACTCGAGCAGAAGTCGCACAAAATGCGTTTGCCCGCATCGTAGAGCATTCCTCTACTTATTGCGCGCCTTCCCGAATAAAAATACGGCCTCTCCAAATTTTGCCCAAAATGCCAAAAAAGGCAAGACTATAGTATTGGGTTTCTTGTGAAATTTTGACTCGATCAGAAGTCGCACATAATGCGTTTTACCGCATCGTAGAGCATTCCTCTACTTATTGCACGCCTTCCTGAATAAAAATACGGTCTCTCAAAATCTTGCCCAAAATGCCAAAAAAGGTAAGACTATAGTCATTGGTTTTTTGTGAAATTTTGACTCGATCAGAAGTCCCACAAAATGCGTTTTCCCGCATCATAGAGCATTCCTCTACTTATTGCGCGCCTTCGTGAATAAAAATACGGTCTCTCAAAATCTTGACCAAAATGCCAAAAAAGGTAAGACTATAGTCTTGGGTTTTTTGTGAAATTTTGACTCGATCGGAAGTCGCACAAAATGCGTTTTCCCGCATCATACAGCATTCCTCTACTTATTGCGCGCCTTCCTGAATAAAAGTACGGTCTCTCAAAATTTTGCCCAAAATGCCAAAAGAGCTAAGACTACAGTATTGGGTTTTTTGTGAAATTTTGACTCGATCA